>JANHFT010001820.1:146077-162247 GCA_032467955.1 Pseudoxenodon macrops | reverse complement strand
ACATTATTCACAATATAATGATATTGTGAATAATGTCACTTGCTTTGTTTGACTGTTTTTTTTTTAAAAAAAGGAAGCAATATTTTTAATGAACAGGCTAAGAACCTTTTGATGTACAACAGTGTCTGCTAAGCAGCAACATGATTGATGTTCTAACTATCAGTTGTTAGAAAAGGTTTAGAAAATTGTATTTAATATGTTCTTTGTTGCTGTTAATGAGCATGCTATCTCCATATATATATATATATGTTGTTCCCCATTATTACAGCCTACTATTATGGCAAGCATTTTAATGTTGTTGTCCAAGGCTAGAACAAAAGAAAGTTCCTCATGTTTTGAACACACTCATCTGGCTGTAATGTTAAGATGATTCATCTTCAGGATTTGAAGTCTGTTCCTGAAGCCCACTAGGATTTTATGCTCATATGATTACTATCCAATGGAAATAATTTCCTAAATCTTTTAAGAGATTTACCCCCACAACCGTCCCTGCTTATCAGTATTATTAAAAGGTTTGGTAGCCTATGGCGTATGGATATTGGAGATCTGTTCATAACATCCATGCTCAACTAGCTCAGCCGAATTTGTGATATAACCATATCAGAATACAATTATTGAAATGATCTATATTTTTGTGGCATTTCTGCATGGGACCTACTTTGAAAAATTGATTCTTAATCTACTTTCATCATCTGTTTTGTCTTTAAGATTAGTCTGATGCACTGATAATTGACACTAGAAAATAAAATGCATTTTTTCTGCAGGAAATCTTTGATGAGATTAGAGATTTATATTGATCACTCAAAGTCATTTCCCATAATTTAATCAACATTTTTAAAAATATTTTCTGTTATAAAACTCTTAATAGTCTTACATAATTTGTCAATAGTTCTTGCTAAATAAACTTCATATTCCACCAGTCAGCACAAGCTAGAATAGTCATTGTTTTCATGAAGTTAAGAAAGATTAAGAGATAGTATAATTGATAGTGGGATGGAAGTTGATCTTAAATTATCTGTTTTTGTAAGATCAGATTCCTGTTTTGTTGTTGCTGTTTTGGGTATTTCAAGAGTATTATTCTCATAATGATGAAATTAAATTGTTACATTCTGACCTGAAACAATATGGAATTCCAGAGTTTGTTTTGTGGTATAATCCTGCACAACTCTATTCAGAACGGCGTCCTTTGAATTTCATGAGATTTATTCCAAGATATAATTTCTGTCCTATTTTCTGTGGCATGAGAAAATACTTCATAGTTTTGTTTTCTTCTTTGGTTACTTATGAGATATCAATGATTATAGTGGCTGACGAATAAGAGACCTGAAAAAGGTATCTGTGGAATGGAATGGGCCTTGAAGTTCTTCTAGTCCAGCCCCTTGCTCCAGCAGGAGATTCGACACCATTTGTTGGACAAGTGGTTGTCCAGTCTCTTAAAAGTCTCCAGTGATGAAGCACCAATAACTTCTGAATTTCTTCCACAACTGCTTCAAGATAGAATTGTTTTCTCAGACAGGACTGTGTTACATATTTGTTAATCTAGGTTCCCAGAGCAACAACTATATTTAGAAAACATACACCAGACAGGTCTTTGGAGTGGATCCTGCCCTGTGTACTACTCCTTTATAAATAAAATAATAGCACAATTCTTTGTCTGTTTGGAATTCAGACCCATCATGAAAGTGGGCATCGGATTGCAGCTATCTAGATTTTAAATTTTTTTTTAACTTCATCCTTAGATGTGATGAAAAGGAAGAAACGTTGATTCACTAATAAATACAGTACTGAGAACTGCAGTAAATGTATAGGCTTATCCTTTGGGAACAATTTAATGATGGTGCCAGCAGAGTTTGACATGAACAAAGCAAGCACCAAGCTGTGGAAAATCCCTGTTGCATCTGTTTTAATGCTGAGATTTGCCTGAGAAGTTAAATGTAGAGTTCTCACAATATACTTTGTAGTCTCTTGGAGATTAAAATTGTATTATAATAATAAAAGGAATAATGATAATAATGATAAATACCGCACAAAGCAGCTTCAGCGGAGTCTCTAAAAAATTTGTTCAAGAATTTTGACTACTGTACTCTGAATAAACATGAAATTGGGTTGATATTATTTCTAGAACCTACTCTTTGATTAGCTGTTGATTAGATTGTCATCAAAACACATTCCTGGAGTAGGCATGCATTAAAAATATTTATTATCCAACATTTTACATAAAGTGAATGGAGCAAGCAGTATCTATGGAAGAACCAGAAGATGTAGCTAATCCCTTGTAAAAATTCTTCCTGGTTCCAAAATAAACGGACGAATGATTTATTTCTTAAATAAAGTGCCTTTTTGAAAAAGTGATAGAGTTATTCCTCTATTATTAAGCATGGTGCACTTGGTTTTTCCTCAAGGTAATCTTGGGAAAATGGAATGGCCCTAGCATTCATTCTTTGGTTGCCAGAGCTGCTGCTCCCCAGTGGAGTGGAGTGTTATAGCATAAGTGCTGTAGTTAGAAGAGTGTCTTTTACCTGGCTTGAATTCAAAGGAAAAGATCCACAGATCTACCATACATAGTATTTATTAAGAGTGAGGTTTACTTCCAATTCCTACTTTAATATTTCTACATCATAAAAGAAACAAGGGTACTCTTTAATGCTGTCATGATCCATGTGTCTTTCTTCCCACTGAGCTATGGCCTGACTTTCACTGTAATTCTATCTACATGAGCAACTTACCTATGGACACATAGCTAGATGGATATATGATCTATTTAAAAGGTACCCTTTGTTCATTTAGGTGCTGCTCTGGGAAATTTCTGATCTCTTGGCATTTTTTTTAAAGGATGAGTTTTGCTGGTGATGGAAGTGGGGATATAAAAAGTCAGCACGTCCAGACCAATATGTTTTCTTATTTTAAGTTCAAAGTCTACAACTCTCAGTTAAAATTTGGTCTTCTATATATTGTGTTCCTCTATTCACCATTTTCATTAGCGTCTGGCTGCATTTTTGCTCCTTTTCAAAATGACTGTTATTGACTTGATATATCCCTTTAACAGCAACTCTGTATCACTGTTGACATTTAATTTTCAGTTAAAATGTTTTAATTAAAATCTGACATCTTTCGGCATGATAATGAAAATGGCCTGGAATTACGGTTGCAAATTGCATTTGCGTGAATTTATGAATTTGTTTCAGACAAATTGACTTTACATTAATTCCTGTAGCAGCGGTAGTTTGGTTAGAGGGAATGCTTTCTTGAAGAGAGGACTAAAGTTTCTAATAATATTACTGATATATTAGATGTGGAAGCAAAGTAACTAATGATGCTTATTCACCTATATTAACTATATTTTCATTGATTGAGCTTATGCTACGCTTCAACCAAAAATGTAGTTATTCAAATAATTAAGAACTTCTTCAGTGCTGAGTCACCAACTCATTATCTGACCGCATTATCTGAATCATCTTGCCTCACTCGCTACATTTTACAGGATGTCACATTCCTTCACAATTTGTTGGGTACTTTTCCTATCAATGTTAAAAAACATCAAATGAGAAAGGTAAAGACAGATACCCATTCAATGCCTTTTGGCTAGTAGCTCTTTTATAATCTGGACTATCCCAAGAAACATTTCAGGAATATATAAAGCACCAATCCTAAATTTACTTAAGTACTGTATAGAATTTGCTTAAGTATAAAATAAATCTCATCAATTTCACTAGGGATTGAGAATGTAAATAGGTTATATGTCCCAACAAACAAAATAAAAATACTACTATGTACACATCAATCACTTCTATATTCTCCCCTCCCCTTCCCCTTGGTACTTTACAATAGATGTAAAGTACTGCTATTCTGTATTTTCTGTGGAAGAAGCTGTGTTCACATATTTACATTTCATATATACCCTATTTTTCGGAGTATAAGACACACTTCCCCCCCCTAAAAGAGGCTGATAATTTGGTGTGCCTTATACTCCGAATGTAGCTTTTTCGAAGCTTTTTTTCAGACCTAACGAGGCGCTAGCGAGTGAAGCAATCTTTCCAGGCTTTTTTCATTGTTACTCTACTCCCTCTGAAGAACCTTTTTTCCCAGCCCTAAGTCTTTGCAGGCTTTTTTCATTGCTACTCCCTCTGAAGGACCTTTTTCCCCCAGACCTAAGTCTTTGCAGGCTTTTTTCATTGCTACTCCCTCCAAAGAACCTTTTTTTCCAGCCCTAAGTCTTTGCAGGCTTTTTTCATTGCTACTCCCTCCGAAGCAGCTTTTTCCCCCAGCCCTAACCAGGGGATAAAATAATGTGCTGAAGCTGACCAAACTAAGGACGCTAGCCAGATGATTACCTGGTAGGCAGATTTCCCCCCCTATTTTCCTCCCCAAAAACTAAGGTGCGTCTTATACTCCAGTGCGATTTATATTCCGAAAAATACGGTATAATACATTAAAAATGGTAATTAAATAAGTAAATAACTTGAAAATAATTGGTGATATGTAATTATAAATTTATCTTTATCTATAAATTAGTTTAATGTTTCTGTTCACCTCACCCACTAGATTTTGTTATGTAGCTCGATAAATACAATCTTATGCATCCCTACTTTAAACTGATTTTTGTTTTAATTACCTGTCCATTGCACGGTCACGCATTCTATCCCTTTGCCTCTGTTTCTCTTTTCTTTGTTTTGCCTCTTCATCATCATCATCACCACCATCACCAGTTGCTACAGAAAGTTATATTTAAGAGGCAACATTCATTTGTTTTAGAATGGTTTTTAAAAACTTCTACATATCCTCTTTGACCTATATGCTGATAATCTCGTGGGAATAATAAGAAAGAATTACCACAATTTCATGTCTAATGTAATTTCAAACATTTATTTATACATCATAGTTATACTCAGACACATATGCAAAGCCTTAACACAAATACAAAGCTGACCTAATTTGGCTAATCTGAAAAGATAAGCCGCTTCAGACCTGTTTAGTGCCTGGATGGGAGATCACCAGGAAACAGCAGGGCTGTTCATTAGGCTGAGAAATCAAAAGTAAACATGTAATGAAAAAACTCAGTCATTCAATCTTACTGACAAGGAAAATTACATATTTGAATTTATGATGCCAGTAGGAGCTGAATTTGACTCAAAGGTGCTTCAATTTTGATAAACTAACAATAAATAAAATACTGATTTAAGTTCTTCTGAGGTGTTGCTTATAAGGGCAGAACTCAACAACTATTTTGGAACAGTAGGCACATGTAGAATTTTGAGAACAAGATAGGGGAATGTTACTATGGACAAAGTTGCCACTTTAAAAACATTCATTAGCAGTAATTCTCTGGGCACTGCCACTTATCATTTTATTTTCTAAGAGCACCTCTGAGGTTTATAGGGGATGTCAGATATTAATGGAAATATGGATTGTTCCTGAGGCTAATGGTTGTCACCTAGATTTTTTTCAATTAAAATAATCTAAAAATATAAAACTAGATGAAGAAGGAAGCTTCCAAGGAACATGTTCAAGGTTTATAGATATCTGGTGTATTATTACAATATTAACCTTCTAGATTTAATGAGGCCATGACTATGATTATAGATAAAAAGGCTATTATTGTATTCTAATAAACTAAAATGAAATCTTGATTGAGCAGACTAATTGAGGGTAAGTGAAATTTGTTATTTGGGACTCTCACTGAATTAAACAGAGGACATTGTAGAAATTTGCATCATTTTTGGATGTCATTATACCAATGGCTCAAGACACAGCAAACATTTGTTTCACTGAATCCAGCTTGTTATATCAAGAGCTGGTAAACCTATGCAAGGATTGTATAACTTGTATATTTATTCACTATTATTTTTTTTAATCTGCATTCTCAGCAAGAAAGCATGGATACTAGAATGCTATCCCCAAAGAAATAATAGTAGTTCAGTCTAAAGTTAATTTATGTTTCCAAGTGAAAAGAAACATAGTTCTTTCTATTGCATCTATATATCTTACCCTACTTTTTCCTTTGAGAGCTTCATTGCCTCCTTTATACTCCTTTAAAAAAAAAGAGAAAGAAACAACAGATTAATTATACAGTTATAGAGGAATTTATAAAGTGTGTTAACAATTACTTCTTATATTGATTGAAAAATATTTACCAGAAATACAACTTCTGAAAATTCAACTTTAAAAGTAGAATTTGTAAACAACTTTCTACAAGGCTGACAAATATATAGACTGATTTTATCGATTCAAATATAAACAACATATTCATTTATTTCAACTAGAGATTAAATCCTGCATGGTTCTTCTAACTATAGCCTCTTCTATTTGAAGATGTATTCATTCCAGCAAGCATTGTACAAATTCAGAAACAAGATAAGCAGCCCATATTTAAAAATTATGGAAAGTACAATTGGACTTTCTGAGCAGCAGGTAATTCAAAACTAATGGGAGGAAGGAATTTCTTTACATGTGCTCTTTTCAAGCATGCTTTGCAGAGTAAATAATATTAAGTTCAATCTGCATTTAGGTTGCATGTAGCACAATTGTCTCATAATTGAAAATGACAATGTGGACATGAGATAAAAAGCCTCTTTTCAGACAAATGAACTATACTGACAGTGCTGGTTATATGCAGACGATGGTAAGCAACCATGAAATTATCTTCACTATTACAGTGATTTACTCAGGTGGCAATAATGCTTGCTGTATCCTACAATGATTTAGCTTTTGGCTGCTAGATCAGCCTTTGCTGACCTAATGAGAGGATGGGAGACAAATATTTTTCTGAAAATGAATTGATGATTGGATTTATATCCCGCCTTTACTTTGTATCATTTTAGGTACTGTAGATAATGATGCTGCCTCAAGCAGCTGATCCAGCTGTTCTTGCAGTGGCCCAGAGCTACATGGTACAACTTTTTAAGACATTGGAGACAGAATGATTTTGCACATTCTCTGAATGCACAAGAATTACAATTCCCAGCAAGCATAATTATAATCATCTTGGTTGGAACATAAGAGCTGTAGCCTCAACACATATGGAGGCTATGCTTGATCACACAATGTTTGAAATTAGAATTCTAGAATAAGAATAAAGAATTTATCCTGTGCGCTATGATGAGCAAATGTTTTCTTTTTAGTCTGTATTGAATTACAGGTAGTCCTTGCTTACTGACAGTATTTGGGGTCAGTAATTACTAAGCGACACATTGTAAAGAGCAATGTCATGTGACCGCACCAACATATGATGGCAGTTCTGGGTGTCCCACCTGCCATAATTAGGTGAATAATGCACCAATCACTTGTGGTCACATTAATGCCATTTGCAACCTCTTGCTGGTGGTGAAGTTTGCAAATAGTGAAAACAGGATTGTGGAACACTGTGACATTATTAAAATCCAGTTGCTAAGTGCATGAATTACAATCACATCACCATAGGGACAGTACAGCAATCACAATGAGGACCAATTGTAATCCTGCACCCCCCTCATTCAGTGCTGGTATCACTTTGAACAATTGCTGAACAAGTGGTTAAATGAAGACTATGTATATTTTTGGAGCATTAAATCTCTAAGGAACAAAAATTTTAAAGAAATTAAAATGGAAAATTGCACAGTTATATTTGTAATGGTTTTCAAAACTGCATATGGCCCATGATGAACACACTGTATATTATTCATATTTGTTCTATGAATAGAATAACTCATACAATAGTTTTAATAGTTTTAGCTTCAAAGACATGTCAGAAAAGGGGTGTTGGTCTTACCTGATATGCTTCTTCTCGGTGTATTGAGAGAGAATCCAGGAATGAGTGTTAACTCTGCTTCTCTGCCGGGAGACCGAGTCTGCTTCTCTGCCTGGTCAAGCCTCCCTTGCCTGGTGTGTTCCCAGTTTCGATGAAGGCGTAGAGCATGACTAGACTTATTACGTGTGAAAATATTAGCTCCTCCTGGACTCCAGACCAGACGGTCGCTAGGGTGGGGCTGGGTTCTCTCTCAGCACACGGAGAAGGAGCGTATCAGGTAAGACCAACACCCCTTCTCCAGTGTGCTGACGAGAGAATCCAGGAGTGGGACATACCAAAGGTGGCTTGTCCTATGGATGGGCAGCAGTCTGGTCCGAAGTCCCCTGTTCAGTGTAGACCCTCTGGAGGACAAGCCTGACAAAGGCTTCTTTAGCCAAAGCAAAGGCGTCCAGTTTGTAGTGCCTTAGGAAAGAGGATGGAGAGGACCATGTCGCTGCTCAACAGACATCCTTGATAGAGGCCTGCGTCACCAAGCTGTTGTCGTGGCCATACTCCTAGTGGAATGGGCTGTTACCTGCTGAGGCAACGGACGGGCCTGGAGTCCACCATCCCACAATCGATGGAGTGACCCTGTTGCCCAGAGTAGAGGGTTGGAAGAAAACGAACAGGGACTTTGTCTTCCTGAGGGAGGAAGTCCTCTTAATATATATGCGGAGAGCCCTCCTAACATCCCAGGTGTGCCGTCTCTTCTACAGGGCATGTTTCAGCTCCAGGCAGAAGTCAGGCAGTATCAATTTCTGGGCCCTATGGAACCAGGAATTCACCTTGGGAACAAAGGAGGATCCAATCGCAAGACCACCTTGTCTGGTTGGAATATACATAGGTCCTTCTTCATAGAGAGGGCCACCAGCTCAGAAATCCGTCTGGCCAACATGATGGCTACAAGGAAGGCCACCTTGCATGTGAGGAAAAGCAGGCTAGCTGATCTTAGTGGTTCGAAGGGCCCCTCAGTAAGAGCATGTAAAACCTTTGGCAGGTCCCAGGTGGGGTACTTGTGGACCACTGGAAGCTTCAAGTTGGTTGCGCCCCTGAGAAACCTGTGCATGGTAGGATGTTGAGTGAGAGACTCCAGATTCCCACATGATAAGACCGAAGACAGTGCTCCACCTGTCTACGGACGGTATTAAGTGACAATTCCTTGTCCAGCCCTTCCTGGAGGAACGCCAGAACATGAGCCATTGACACTGAAGAAGGATCAATGTCTGTCCTGGAACACCAGCTGCAAAAGGCCTTCCAGGTAGCATCATATATCCTGTTGGTGGATGGCCTCCAACAGGCATGTATGGTCCGGATTACCCTGAAGGAGAAATTGTCCTGGCTTAGGACTCTCTGCCCAAATGCCAGATGGTCAGTTGGAGCCACTGTGGGTCCAGATGGACCAGGGCCCCCTGGCTGAGGGAGATTCTATCCTGAGGCATCATGCAGGGCCGGGCCACCGACAGATTGACCAGGTCGGCAAACCATGGTCTTCTGGGCCAATGAGAGGCCAAGAGTAAGATCTCTGCCCGTTCCGCCAATACCTTCCTTATTACTTGAGCTATCAAAGACTGGAGATGGGCCGCCCAGCCAGAGGCTGGTATCCGTCGTAATGGTTAGACGGTCGGGCTCCTTGAACAGGCATCTTCTGGTGATGGCCTGGGACATCCACTACCGAAAGGACTGCAGCACTTCCTGTGGAATTCGGGCCCTGGCTGGTGAGATGTTCCTGCTGGACCTCTTTGTAAGACAGCAGAAACAATTGGAGAGCCCTGATGTGCAAGCTTGTCCACAGTACAATGGAAATGCAGGACACCATCTTGCCCAGGAGCTGCGACAGGAGTGCTAGGGATACTATACCTTCGTTCTGGATGCATCTTGTCAAGGACTGTAAGATGATTTAGCTCTCCGGGGAGAGGGAGACCACACACAATGTAGTATATATGATTGCTCCCGGGTGGAGTAATTGGTTGGTTAGAGAGAGATGGCTCTTTGCAATACTGATCAAAAAGCCATGGTCCTGGAGTACCTGGATCGTTGTCTCTATGTCCTCCTTCACCCAGGGGCCAGAGGAGGACTGGATCAGTATATAATCCAGGTAGCACTGGACTTGGATTGGGAGTACCTGAAGGTGGGCGCCAGAGCTGCCAACAGCTTTGTAAATATCCTTGATGCCGACAATAGCCGAACAGCAGGGCCTTGTACTGATAATGCTGTCCCGTATAAAAGAATTGAAGGAAGCGCCGGTGGGATGGCAAAATAGGTACGTGCAGGTATGCCTCCGTCAGGTCTATTGATGTGAGGAAGTCACCCTCTCGCATGCTCTCCAATATTGACTGCAGGTACTGCATTTTGAAGCGTTTGTAGGTGAGGTGTTTGCTCAGCCTTTTCAGGTCTATAATCCCCCCCCCCCGAGCTCTTTGGGACCATGAACAAGATGGAATAAAATCCCTGCCCCTGTTGGATGGCCTGGATATCCAGCAAATGTTGAATAGCTTTTTCCATGAGGCCTCTTTTCTTTGTGCCTTTCGACACAGGGCAATGTATAAAGAACTTCAGGGGTGTAGAGAGAAATTTGAGTGCAAAGCCTAACCTCACTGTATTGAGGACCCAAGCATTCGTTGTGGTAGTCTCCTATTGATGGGCAAAGAGGCTCAGCTGGCCGCCAATGGGAGGTTCGGACTTGCAGTCACCTGGAGCGGTGAAAGGGGCTACTTCCTGAGCCATGAAATTGCCTCTTGCCCTGAAAGTTATCCGTTCTGAAATCCAGCCTGTTAAGGCCTCTGGGCTGATTGGAATTAAGTCCCATGTCTGTGGGATGAAAGGGCTGCCTCTGAAAATAGGGCAAGGGATGACGGTCAACTTGCCTGTACAGAGAAGGCAGGGCCTTGCCTCTGTCCTTGGTCTAAACCAAGATGGGGTCCAGAGGCTCCCCAAATAACTTGTTGCCCTTAAAGGGAACAGAGACCAGCTTCCACTTGTTCCTGGTGTCAGCATGGCAATGTCAAAGCCATAGTAGGCGGCGAGCTGTCACCGAGGAAGCGATGGATCTAGAAGCAAACTTTGCCGCATTCATGCTGGCATTGGCTAAGAACTCGGTGGCAGCCACCACCTTATTGATGTCCTGATGGGATCATACATCATCAGGTGGGACTCTCACTTGCATCTGGCGAAGCCAGAGTAAGGAGGTCCTATTAAAGAATGAAGCGGCAGTTGTGGCTTTTACAGCCCAGGCAGTGGCCTGGTGAGCTCTACGGAGAGCCAGTTCTGCCTTTTTGTCCTCTGCTTTGAGGCCATCGATTGTATCGGTGGACAGAAGAGTGGCTGATGTCAAATCTGTCACCGGGTCATCTACTGCTGGTGTTTGCAGGACCTCAGAAAGGTCTGTGGCTACATTAATATAGAGCGTCTTTTCGGTCCCAGTCAGGGGAGGTCCTGCCCCTGGGTTGGCCCATTGCCTCTGGACCACATCTAGAAAGAGGGAATTACCTCGCTTTCGATGGTCGGTTCTGAGAAGAGCACATGACCGGAATCCATTGGCCCCAAGGCTGCCCTCTGGAACAGTGTTAGCTCCCAAATTGGCTGTCTTCTTAGCCTTCTGCAACAGGAACTTGAATAGATCAGGGAGAAAAAGCCCTGTGAACGGTGATGGCGCAGGGGCTATCCCTTTGTCCTCTGATAGTGTCAGGACCTGATCTTCCTCTCCAGATTAGTCTTCGCTCTGGATGGAAGGAGGCTGAGAAGGGACGCTCTGACAGTCCATTCAGGTGCCCTGTGTCATGGGTGCCAATTGTTGGGCCTGGTAATGAGGGATGCTTTGGGGCAGCGAGGTAGCTTGACTTCTTTGTCTGGGAGATAGCATTTTTAGTTGGGTTGGTCAGAGAATTGTGGCCCATGATCATTCCGTGGGTGGAGCCCCACCGCTGTGGGAGTAAAAGTTGCCTGAGGTGTTGATCTTGGCCTCAAAGGAGGACTATGGCCACTTGTTCCTGTGCAGACAGACTGGATGCTCTATTAGTAAAAAAATAACAGATTGGCTGCAATAGACTTGCTTTATTGCAAGGTTGTACCTCAAAAGGACGTGAAATGATGGCTCCTCCCTTGGGAGAGCTTTCTGGCCCCTGAAGTTTCACAGCCTTTTGTGCTTTGGCCATTTCTTTTTCAATTGTCCTCTGGTGCCTTCTGGCGTCCTTTTCAGCAGCCTTAGAGCCTTTGCTGCTCAAAAAGGCTGTAGTGCGGTTCCAAGCTGCCGCCCCTTTGACAGCTGCTTTCTGGCTGGAGGAGCCCTGTGTTCTGACCTAGGCTTCTTGATTACACCAAGGCAAACAAACGGTGTTTTAAAAACCTCTGTTTATTTTCAACAGCTGTGAATTATGTCCCTTCACAGCCGAAATAAGTCCCCAGCAATGTTATTAACTCCGACAGAAGCCTTTTAGAAGAAGGCTTATCAACCAACCTTTATCTTTCTTGGCACGCTGCCAAAGTCCTAATTGGCAAGGAGCTGCTCGAGGTCAAACAAAACAAGGCCGAACAGAGCTGCTGAGATACACCAACTGACATTGAATCAAGTTACTTCCTGCAACAAGCACATCCGTGTGCTTCCCTTTTATGTCCTATGGGAGGGGCCAATCATCTCCAAGCCTTACTCCTGAGTAGCCCTTTTCCTCCTTAGCTGTTCTTGCCTTCTGGCAGTTCTGCGCATGCGTGCATTGGGAACAGTCTTCCCCCTGTTCCTCTGCCTCACTCCTATCAGACCCCGCAGGCTCCGGCACCCCACTCCCAGATGGCCCTGGCCCCACCTCTGCCTCTGTTGCAGAGACCCCGTCCGAGCCTTCCCCAGACTCCAGAGCTGACCTATATTCCTCTCCGCTGTCCGACTCGTCTGCCAGCTCCGCAGGTTGCCGGTGAACCACAACACCTGGTGCTTTCTGAGCTTGGTTGTTTTCTTGCAGATGTTTCATTACCCCAACTAGGTAACAACATCAGGGCACTTATGACGTGATTGTTATCTAGTTTGGGTAATACAATGTCTGCAAGAAAACCACCAAGTTAAAGACAAGGAAAAACAAAGGCCAGTTGCCTCTTGAAAAAGCACCTCTGGGACGTCTAAAATAGCTTTTTAACATTTGTTCTGTTAGTAAAGGTCTCTTGGTAATTTATATATGAATTAATGTATTAGTTTCAAATATTGTCCTTAAAAAATTTGGATTTTTCCTTATGCTATGTCATAAACCTACTTATTTCTTCTTAGGAAGTTTGTCTTCCTTGGGGAAATCATTATTTTGTTTCCGAAGTAGCGTTCTGTTCATACCCAAAATAGGTTGCTAGTTTGGCTAGAACAATATATTAAAAAAATGGTAATTGAAAAGACGACATTATTATTCAACGTTCTTTTAAGCAAACCAGAGAAATCCGTAGCAGTGTCTTTAAATATCTAAATGCCGTTAGTTAAAAAAAATACAGTGCCACCTTGGTATTCAACTGCTTTGAAACGCATCGAATTCAGTATTCAACCCATTTTGACATGAAAATTTTGCCCCGATAATCATCGTTTGTTTGGTACTCAATGCACAAGCTAGAATTTGTCAGTGTCGGCTGCCTTGTGATTCACTATAATAGTGGCCCCAAAAGTTTTGGGCACCAGGGACCGGTTCCGTGGAGAGAGTTTTTCCCACGGACCGGAGGGGGCATGGTTTTACGTGCATCCTACATCCCACGGATAGGGCTTCGCTTGTTTGCGTGGCCCGGTTTCTGGCATGCCGTGGCCCAATGCTGATCCACGGACCAGGGGTTGGGGACTCCTGCACTATATTATTCCCTTGGAAGCATTTGTTTGGTATTCGTCGTTTTTGATACTCAATTAACAACGAGTACCAAGGTACCACTGTATTTATGTTAAAACCTATTTTTCATCCGGCTAAATAGATGGCAGCATTTGAGTGTTTTCAAAACCATCCTTCTGTTTCTTTTTTATATATCCTAGAAGTATGATGGCCGTCTTCCTATTGAAATAAAGGCTGTCCCCGAGGGATTTGTCATTCCCAGAGGAAACGTACTTTTCACAGTTGAAAACACGGATCCAAACTGTTACTGGCTCACAAACTGGATTGAGGTGGGTAGTGTGGAATTTTTAAAATAGATTAATGGGAGCGATGAAGGAGGTGTAAACAAAAACAAAAACAAAAAAATAAGGCCCAGAGTGTAGAAAACTAGATGGGATGAATTCTTCCACCCTCTGGGCCAATGAATAGAGTTGAACATAGAATAAACAGAGTTGGAAGAGACCTTGGAGATCTTCCAGTCCAACCCCCTGCTTGAGCAGGAGAGCCTATATCATTCTACACCAGGGATCGGCAACCCGTGGCTCTGGAGCCGCATGTGGCTCTTTCATCCCTCTGCTGCAGCTCCCTGTCGCCGGTCTGCTCCACAATTGATAGAGCTTTCGGTTAGGACAGGTAGAGGAAAAAGGACGCCGTGCTAGGAGGAGACTCTATGGTGGGAGAACTGGAATTCCGGTCAGCTCCAGAATTGAAAGGTGGGCTTCCGGTTAGACCTTTGTGGCTCTTTGAGTGTTTCAGTTTGCCGACCCCTAGCTTAGGCCTTCCACTGAGCTGCCATGAGCCAACCGGAACAACACTGCACCTTGGATACACAACATCTGGAAAACCTCACACTTTTTAAAGACTCCATCAAGAAAAGACCAATACTTTGAGAGGTATCAGCTCCAAGTCACTGTCTTTTGAGCCCATCTTACACACCCAGATGCCTTAGGCATTTAACAGTGGTATATATACAAGAGATATACAGAAATATATGTGGTAGGCAAATACCTGACAAGCAATCAATCTTCTTCTGAACTCTACATGGAGAACACAGCAATGGATACCGGACACAAGGAGAGAGAATACGCCCTCTCCTGACTGCCTTATATAAACACCTCTTAAAGTGGTAAAAACCTTTGTGGACGCCTTCGTAGTCTACAACCGGCAATACCAATGGTGATTCGTCTTCATTGCATCAGCCTTACGGTTGCATCAGCTTTACAGCTGGTCAGCTCTTAAATCTCAACACCTTAACACTATCATATTATATAAAGTCCCATTTCTCTGATCGTTCAAGCTTCTTTTGTTCCTTTAAGACCATCCTTTCTTGTTCTACAAATAATTTCTCCTCTTAACCTACATCCTTTCCAACATTTACTCAGGTTATATTCCTCCATCGTTTTTTTTTTAAAAACTGGGCTTAATTTATCCAGGACCAACCATTTTCTCCCCCTGTCTCCCATTTGATTTCCAGGTGTTTTTTTCCCCTGCACATTCTTGCAATAATCATCTTATGGAGCCCTCAGGAAATCTGTCCTATCAATCAGCACGGGTTTTCTTTCTTTAGAGGACTAAATTGTATTAAGTCCTTTGAGGGAACATTGTCTGCTTTGGTCCTAGCAGCACACATAGGCATGGTAAGAAGATCTCCTGGCAAATTACATCTCTTGCTGCATCTAAAAGGTGTGAAAAGTGAAGATAAACAACCAAAGCAGAGTTTCAGGAATCAAAACCAGATTAGACTTGTGTTTTTTTTCTCTGAACAACCAACTTTTACAGTAATGGGATCTGAGCTTGACTGATTAGGAAAAGGATTTTGTACTCCTAATAAGATACTTCAGTAGAAAAGTCAACCATAAAAATGGCAAAATCTATGCTGGGGATTGTGTGGGAAATAATGAAAGTAAAACAATCAATACAGTAATATGTACCTGTGTTGGAATATAACTAAAAGTAAAACACTCTTTATACTAGTTTATATGTGTGTGTGATGCACAAAACCCTATTTTAAATAATGCGCATTGTTCCGATCAATCCATTTTAAAGACAAACGGTAAAGCACAAACGGTGTGAAATAAAACAGCAAGTAGGCTAAATTAGTTTCCTGTGAAAAAACTTTACAGACCAGAGGAGTTTTTAGACAAGAGCAGAGCCAGATAGGAAGACAAAACAATAAACGCAAAAATGTGGCTAGGGAGTTTTTCTTTAAAATTCGCGGTCATTCATTTAAGCTAAATGTGGAGAGATCCAGAATCAATCATTATAAATAATTACTCTACAGACAACATTATAGAATGTTGCTATCAAATGAGGCAATGATGGTTTTGAAAGGAAACTGGATAGAGCTGTGGAAGACTGAGCTAAGTTTGAAATTAGTTTGGTTATTGTCATCTCTGTTTACCGTTAAATCAGATACACTCACATACAACCAGACAAAACCCCAAGACCATAAAATGACTACTGGTATTTTTCGGAGTATAAGACACACTTTTTTCCCTCCTAAGAGGCTGAAAATTTGGGTGTGTCTTATACTCCGAATGTAGCCCCGCCCACCCACTGCCCCCTACCCTTCGGCTTCTGCATGTCCTC
>JANHFT010001820.1:129198-140513 GCA_032467955.1 Pseudoxenodon macrops | reverse complement strand
CCATGGTCTGTCTTCTGGATGGTGGTTGTATTTTGTCTATGGGATGGGTTTGGGTTTGAATCTGGTGAGGGTGGGTGATGGTGTCATGTGTTATCTTGGGTTCGGTGTCAATTTTCGTGGCTGGGACTCGTTTGTTAAAGCTCAGCACTAAAGCCCAGCACTAAAGCCCATATATATAAATGTGGCAAGCCTATTATTTGGGGTAATAATATTAATCAATGGAAATTAAATTCTCTATTAGAAGCTTAAATCCCAATATTTTCAATACCATAGGCGCAAAAACAGTCTCATTTTTCCTGCCCTTCTTGGACAGGCTGGCTGTGGGAAACTCCAGAGTGCAATCCTTCAATTGTGCCAGTACTTGCCAAGTCCAATCCCTATCAGAGATGCTCTGAGCTTTTCTTTTGACTGCCTGGACAAACAGGAAAAATGTGTTTGTTGGGCATAATTGCTCTGCTAAGTGCAAAACTTTAATAACAGGTTTCCATGGACTAAGCCAAAAAATAATCCCCTGAATTTGGGCCAGTGGATATGGACTGCAGGAAATGTGGAGTAAGGAAACCAACCACTAGCTGCGCCCGACCCCTTGTCCCAGCGCTAGCCTGTCCTATTTATCTCACTCTCTGGTTTTGTTCCCCGCCCATGAAGCCCAGCTTATTGCCGTGCCTCACCTGCTCTATTCACAGTGGCTGCCTGAGAAGATTTGCTGTGTGTTTGAAGCCGCGTGAAAGCGAGGAAGGCGCGCACGCTCACATTTCCGGTGAACCAGTTGTTAACATATGTGCAGCCCACCTCTGGAAAGAACTGTAGGTAGAAATGGGTTACTTGCATCAACCTTGTGATGGTGCCTGTGGTTCTTTCTGAAAATTTCAAATGTGACTGCTCAAAACAATTAGACCCATTGAAAATCTTTCTAGACTTGACTCCCGACTACGGTTGCTTCTCTTTATTTGTGGTGAAGTTGACGCTGTTGTAGAAAAACTCTTCTTCCAACAATTAAATAAATAAATTCATAGTGACTGTTATGTCAGGAAAGCTTTATAATTTACAATCCTGTTATCCAGTTACTCTAAATCACATCACATAACGATGATTGTTGCTTTTTTCTTCCCAAAAGGCTAGTATATGATGTATTTGGCTTCTAGCAAAGTTTGGATGGGTATTGTTTTTTTCAGTTTACCAAAAAGCTTCTTAAGATAATGGAGGATCATGTTTTTACCTTTGGGGGAGAAAGCACAGCACCACTATTAGAGAATGCTTCCTTGTGAGCCATGTAAGAGGGTGTTGACAATGAAATTAAAACATAAAAATCCATTTCACATACACACACATATTATGTTCTAACTAAAAAATATTCCTCAACCTAGTGTTTTCCATACAGAGTGCTAATTATTCCTAGTTAGCAATGGCCTTTGGTTATTTTATCAGGATATGTTATTATAAAATAATTGGAAGGAAATGGAAAACAATACATAGTAGCCTGAAAATTTAAACTTCATGTTTCTGGGGTAACATCTGAATTGAGAGCTCATTCCATGCCTTTTCTTATAACAGGTCTCTCAGGGATGGTAACTCATCCATTTTTTGGTCAGGAAAAGGCATAACCTTTTCTTTCTCGTGTTATTCTATAAGAGCATGGAAAGGATGTCTTGTCAACTCTTATGATACATGAAGCTTCAGCTAATTTTATCAAGAAAGGACAAAAGAAGGGCTACCTAGCAAAGTCATGATAAACTATGGATAATGGGGGGAAATTAATATGGTTTGGCATTAAGTGAACAAGCAGTCAAGGAGCTCTGAACTTGAGTATTCCCTGCTGAAATCATGTTTCTTTGTCAGTTTCTGGGAATTAAAACAATTGCTCAATTCATTTATATAATATGGCCAAAGATTTATAAACTGGAAGTGCTTTTATCATTTCTAAGCTATCTCATGTTAACCAAAAGTTGACTTGTGTTATTGAAGCTTCTTTCTTTTTCTTTCTTTCTTTCTTTCTTTTCTCTCTCTCTCTCTCTCTCTTTCTTTCTTTCTTTCTTTTTTCTTCAGACTGCCCAATGTTAATGCCAATAGCAAGAAATCATTTCCTAATATTAATCATGATCTTGGCAAGGTAACAAGTCAGCCAGTCAATTTATGTCTCAACCAATGGATCAACATTCAGTTCATTTTTTAAAAACCCTTTTTTAAGACACTAGAAAAAAAATAAGATTCTAATATATACCATAAGCTATTCCTGGTAAAGGAGATTAGTTATTAAATACTCAGAATAAATGTTGTTACTACTTATATCTTGCTTTGGACAGAGTACTATCTCATGCCCTAATTCTAAAGTCTCTAGAAAAATCTGTTATCTTTACTTTACTTTAGTTTACTTATATATCACCAACTCCATGCAGATTCAGAACAGCTTACAACAAAATTAATCAATACTATTAAATATGAATCCACCAAAGGCATCTGGAACAATTCAGTTTTAATGCTTATATGCAGATAAGCCTGATATTCAGAGGGAAGCCATTCCACATTGATAGACACATTACAGAAAAATGACTTTAGTCGTTCTAATCTTCCCAAGCTATTTTCTCATGATGTATGTATTTAGATGGCCAGTTATATCTGAAAATTGATGCCTGGAGGTATCTAATGTTAAATCATAGTTTAATTAATACCAGCATTTTGACTTGCACTAAGACGTCTATTGATAATCAACAGAGGGTCTAAGCACAGTGTAATGTGATCCTAGAAGTTGACTTTGCCAGCACATGTTCCACTACCAATTGCAGTTTCCAGATAAGACTTCAAAAGTAATTCATCTAGAACATTTTACAGTAGCCTAACCATGAGGGCATAACATCTTGCCAGAGGTAATAGAAGCAAAGGCTTGAAGTCTTCTTAAGGCAACTCCTGATACCTTCACAAATTTATTTGTATGATTTTCTTGGCAGCAATACATAAATTATTTTACTTTGCCTTCATCCAGGATATTTTTTTCAACTTCTCAATTTAACCTACAATCCTGGGGTGTCTTGCAACTTCCCATTCATGTGATTGTGCAGCACTGATTTTAACTACATCTGATCCTTCGTTTTTTGCAGCATTTGTTTGTTTGTTTGTTTGTTTTGAGAAAAGAGGGAGCAGCAGCAGCTACATGGAACAAATCTATACCAGCTCCAGGGCTGGCATAGATTACATGCTGATGTAAGCCATCTTGGTGAGCAAGTTGAATTTGAAATCTTCTAACAGATCTTTGACCCCTCCTGACATTTCTTATGGCAACCCTGCCAAGTATACTTTTTCCTCTTTCTGACTTCAAAATTGCCAAATGACAAATTGATGGAAATCTGAATAAATCTATGGACTCTGGGATGCTCCCCAAGGAATGCACAGTTGCAGTGTAAAACTACTCTGTAGTTACGAAAAGGACCAATAAAGGTCATCTTGTCAAAGGATAATAAAACAAGAACTTGTATTCCAAAATCTAAAGGCTTTTATTGATATATTGTCTTTCTGGAATACACTTTTAAAATAGTTCCTTATAGCTTTCTATATTGCTAGTGTGGTTTTTACAACTATCAAGATATTTGTGCCCTACCCATTGTGGACTTATATACTTAAACTAATTTGGTGCCATTGGCAGCTATAATTTAATTTACAACATCTACTCCTTTTGATATTAGTGTCCAGAAATATCTCTTTATTCAGTAAGTGCAATTTCATTTTATCTTCAGGGGCAGGGGGGGCATTTAAGCAAAGGATAGATTGATTACAAACTATGTAGCAGAATTGTTAAAAGGTATGGGAAATAATGTACAAGAGGCACCACATTAGCATAAGCCTTATGGTGGTTTAAAGGGCCCGTCTTTTTCATAGAGTTTTATATAGACAATGCTGCAAACAGAGCTCTGCCTTCCACTCTATAACCTTGGTAATAGTATGTGTTCAGTTAATCTGCCGAGTGTAAAGTCATCCTGTCGAAAAGTAATTCACTTTAAAAAAAATGGGTGGAAAATAAATATGGTGCCATAAAATTGTGGAGTAGAGGAATCTATCTGGACATTTCACAAAACATTTCATTATGCTGATAATTCCCAGAAGGGCTCTTGAGAGTGCTTTAAGCTGAGGATTACTGCACTGGATCTGATGGACTTTTTTTGTAGCCCCTTTAAAAGGCAGTGAACCGTTTTTCTATTTTATTTAAATAATGCCCCTTAAAATGGATTTTTAGAGGTATAATAACTCCTTAAGAGTCAGTTATGCTAAACAGTTTCTCTTGATAGAAGTGTTGTAAAACTCGTTAACTGCACAATTTCAGATGCCGGCTTGGTGAACACTAGCTGACATTTGAATGGTCAGAGTTTGTAAAATAAATTGAAATAGTAGTGGTATCACACAGCTAGCTGTGCACAAGCTGTAGGCCACAAGGGGCTTGAACCTGACAGAAAATTACTTCAAGATGAATGAAAAGTGCTTGTTTCTCTTTATTAGTTTTTGGAGAACAATGAAATTGTTGAATTGTTTACAGAAGAACTGATTAAAAATGGTCAACAGGGCTGGGTCCCTACTGCTAACTGTTCGCCTCCCCAGCCCATCACCCCCTTTTCTCCACCACATGCATCTCTTCTAACAGCCATTATGGTCACACATCTGTGTGTGAAATGTGTTCATTCTGACATTCCGTGGCTGCTAGGAGTTGCCGAGGCCTTTGTTAGGGAAAGGGCTCTTGTCAAGCCGAACAATCTGGTCATGCAATTTACTGGACATCACGACAGAGCATAACCCATGATGATTTGCTTCAGCCCCTAACAATGCTTGGTTCAATATTAAAATACAAAAGAATTCTTGGCTTTGTGCCATTCTTGTTCCTGCAATACTCTGAAGCATTCTTTGCAATGTAAATATAATTTTGTTCTTCAGAAAGGCATATTTATAATCCAGGAAGGGCATATCATGGTAATCTATATGTTATTTCCAATAAATGCTTTTAAATAGCCAAAATCTAATAGATGCAAGAGACATTCTTTCTCTCTCTCTCGCTCTCTCACTCGCTCTCTCACTCGCGCTCTCTATCTCTCCCCCCCCCATATGTGGTGTGTGTGTTGTCCCACTCCAGGCACAGCAGGATGCTTCAAACTGCTATCCAATATTCTGTCAAACTGTTTAGTCCAATTTCAGGGCAATTCAAGTCAAGACCCCTTTAGTACAGCTTTCTCTGTAATTTCTTTTACAAACACATATGGTATTGTTCAAAAAAAAATTAAAGTTTGGGAGTAATTAATATTCCCATGGGGTAAGAGAAGAGTGCAATCCCTTTGAAGCTTCAAATTCTTTTAAAAAGAAAGAGACAGCAAGAGAAAGGGAACTAGGAACAGCGAGGGAGAGGGGGAAATCACTTGTATTTACATGGTACTTTATAAAAAAGCCTTTTTTTTGCCTTCCCTCCCTTTTCATGCTCTAAATCCCTCCCCCCCCCTTAAACACACACACCAAGAATATTTTTATCTTAAATGCATCAAGTTTTTTATTTAACAAATGTACATAGCCACTCATCTATCCAAAGAACAGAAATAAATATTTCAATTCGAATGTATAAGTCAATTAAAAAGAAAGGGATACAATTTCATTAACACACTCAACCTCAATCATACTAGGCCCAAAATGCCACCAACTTTAGAGTCTGGGGAATTGCCGATATTCACAGGCTAACAGAGTCAGTGCTATTTGTAACACCAGAGGGAGGCTGCATTATAAGTTTTGCTTTGTCTTCTTATGATGCTCCAGGCATCTGTTATGCTGCTTCATCCCCTGGTTCCTCTGAAAACCAGGGAGCTCTTCAAGAGCTCACATAGAGAATCTGCCTAAGCTCTATGTGGTCTAAGGCAGGGTCCCGAACCTCTGGGCCATGGTCCAATAGTGAGCTGTGAGCTGTTTGCAAATGGTAGATGAGTGCGCACACATGCTCATCTCCACTTGCACAAACAGGTGAGCGTATGCACATGTGCCCATTTGCATGAGTGGCAGGTGCGTGTGCACACCACTTGTGAAAATGGAAGCTGTGCATGCACTTGCTGGCCACGTGCAGAACCACCCCCTCCCACCCTGCCAGTTGGGGAACTCTGGTCTAAAATGGCTGCTTTATAATGTCAAGCAATGGCTAAAATCTTGGTGAAACTGAAGACCAGAGTTTTAGGAAGTACCCCATGTGCTTTCTTAAATCCCTTCAAGCAACCTGATTAACTAGCCTTCTTTCTTGCAATGGGAGCAGCTTGGAAAATTCAGATTAGAATAAGTATGAAGTTATTCTTTTTTGTATCCCATGGCAAATATTTAGCATTAATATTATATGTTAAACAAATCAGAAATTAGATTGATTAGAATTAGTGAAACAAGTTATTTCACAATCTCCCTACATAAAGGATATTAAATTATTCATGTCAAGAAGCAGCTGATTTTTTAAAATAAAAAATCAAAGCTCTAATTTATATAAATTCTGATAGAAATTAATACGATAGAAAACTGATATAAACTATATTTAATCTAATTAGCCCGAAAAGAAACTACTCTCAGTATATGCCTGTGAAAATATTCTGCTATTGAAAATTCATACTATTAATATAATTCTTATTTTGTGACTCAGGTTTAAGATAGTCAGGGTTATAATCAACTTATCAGTGTAACTATATTTATTTTCTTACCATGAGTATTGGTGTTGTCAGTACCCCAAGAACTATAACCTGTAAAAGAAAAGTTTAATATATTAATAAATTAAAAAACTCTACAATATATTTCTAAAGATTTGCTCTCTATCTTCTATATCCATTCAGAGATTTATCTTCAATACATCTCGTATATCTGATAGGAACCAAACCTTTAGGAAGTTGTGTGTTTTCCATTGCTACCAATAAAATAGGAGAGAAAGAAATCAGGCCAAATGCCAAGGTTATACACACCAACTTACATTTTGTTCCATTCTCTGGAACTAATTCTGAAAGCAACCTTATACATGGCCTACAAAATCTTCTTAAGCAAACTCTTATTAATGAATCATGCTTCCCAAATGATTAGTAGGAATTAAGGGTTATCTGAATTCAACTCTTTCAAATGTGTAAACTAAGAATACAGAAGATTTTACTTACAAGAATAATTTAGGTTCATATCTTACACAATACAGAGAAACAAATCCTTATCTAGAACCAAGATTTCTTATGAAAAGAACCAAAAAGCCTTCTGAAAGGGAGCAAAATATACAATTTATTTTATACTAAATGAATATTTCATTTATATTTATATTCATTTCATATTTCATTTATATTTATTTATATAAAAGGAAATACTTGACCATATAAAGCTAACATTACGTACTTTGTGGAGTTCTTGGTTGTTTGCTTCCAGGTATTTCATTACCTGACTAGGTAATACTTGCGATGTGGGGTGTACTCTCTGTTTATGCACAATAGCTTTCCCTGCCAGTGTTGGGAAGGCTGTTGTTTTCTCCTTGGCAGTTCCTTCATTATGTATTGTTTTCTGCCTGTCTGCCTGGTGTTAATCCTCACTTATCTGAATGTCGGTTGCTATGGATGATGGGATTTTGTTTCCTTCTTAGCTTTTTTATTTTCTTATTTTTTATTTTCTGTCCATACAATTGTTATTTTATTGTCAATACCCTAATCAAGAAACTACCAAAGAGAAAACAACATCACCACTAGGTAGAACAGGCTACTTTACATAAACAGGGAGAAAACCTGATACTCACTAGCTCTGATAATGTTATTTAATTGGGTAATGAAATGTTTGCAAGCAAAGGACCAAGCTCAAAGGACTCCATCATCAAGGGCTCCAAGCTCAAAGGCCAACATCAAGGACTTGAGAGTTCAACCCTGAGCTAAACATATTATCTTCTATTTGATTATGTACTTTATGTAACACAAATCAAGGCAATATGCTAAATAAAATTGCCACAGCGACACTGACAATTTGTATTAAAAAATAAACCAATTTCTTCTGAGAAATTAATATAACTGATTCCTATGTATATTCAAAATGCAAATAGTAAACATGACTATAAAAATTACTACTTCTATAGGTGTACTCTTTTAACATTTGGTTCTCATTAAAGTACTTCAGAACATTAAACTAGCAAGCAATCATGTCCTATTCTTGGAGATTGCCAAGACAAATCCCTGCAATTTTCTTGGTAAAGTATTTTAGAAGAGGTTTGACACTGCCCCTTTCCTAGGGCGAAGAAAAAGTGACTAGCCCAAGACCACCGAGCTGGTTTTGCGCTCACTGTGGAACTAGAATTCACTGAGAGATAGTGTATATACACAAATATATAGGAGAGGCAGCAACCTTTTCTTGGTCTTTTGAAAAAGAGTTAAAACATGGCTCTGCAGCCCCATGCCCAGAAAGTTGCACCCGAGAACCATCCATTTACCTTTTTAACTAATTTTCAACAGAGTTCAATCATTCTTGCCTGCTTTTAAATTTTTTAAATTTTAAATTCCTATATGCTGTTTTATATTTTAACATTTTATTATATACTGCCTCGAGTACCTCTCTGAGATAGGCAATTCAAAAATGTGAATTCCACCATATATACACAGTGTGCATATACATACATTTGTTGCATTCTCTGGTATAACTATATTAGTTGTTACAAAAGAACATCACTAAAATTGTTATGTAACAAAAAATGGAAACAGCAGCAAGATTGAGAATTCTGATTTTTTTACATTTTTAAACCCTTCCAGTCATTATGTAGCATCATATAGTTAGTATCTTATAACACAGAATGCCTGTGTTGGATCTTGGATTTCAATGTTCAGCTAGCATCACCACTGGCAAGACTTTTGTGGAAGCTGTAGTACAAGCATCTGGCGGGGACCCAGGTACTTGCTGTTGCCTTGGATACCAATCAGGGTTATTATGGGATAATGATTTCTACACTAGAACCCATTTTATCAGATATTAAGATTCCACTTTACAGGGGGATTAAGTTTAGCATTCAAACCTACCATGAGTACTAAAAATATCTAGTTATTCAGTTTCATTGAGGAAATATCATTGCTTCTATATTCATGCTACACCTGTTTTATGTACAGTACACTACCTTATCTACAAGATCTGAAAACACTTTTGACAGAATGAAAGATGACTTAATAAAGCTGAAGGTTATCCTCTGATCTAAGGCTCTGGATAAAATTAAAGAAAAGTACACAGATATTCCTAAATTACATTAAAAAGGTATTCCCAGTCATACCGTTTACAAATAAAACATTTTAATAGCACCCTGACATTTTAAACCAAATAGGCAATATATCCGCACAATACTCACAATGAAAAGTTTTCTAGTTTGACAAAATGCACAGTACCATAACTCAACCACAAAAGTTGAGGTCATTAGGCTACAGTGCAGCCAGTCAAATTTGCGACTCAAGTGTCCGGTACCACCAACAAAGTCAATATACCACTTGCTACCCTTATAAATGTCAGAGAGCCTTCAGACCCTGGGTTTCTCCACTGCTCAGTTGAAACACTCTAGTATTTATTTATTCATCCTTGAACTGGCAAACTGCTACACATAAATATAAAATGTATTGTTTCCCTTCATCCTATTCTGCCTGAATTCCAAAATGATGAAACCCAAAACCGATTTTAAATACTTTGGGTCTATTATTGGGGTGTGTGAAAGCAAGCCCCTAAACACTACTTTAGCACTTAAGGTTGGGAGAAGATAAAGACATCTGGGGACCAGACAAGAAAAACGAGGTGGCCAGGCAAGTTTGTTCTTCCTGACCGTTAGAACAATTAATCCAGTGGAACGACTTGCCTCCAGAAGTTTAACACTGGAAGTTTTAAAGAAGAGTTGGACAACCATTTGTCTGAAACGGTACAGGGTTTCCTGCCTGAACAGGGGGGTCGGACTAGAAGACCTCCAAGGTCCCCTCCAGCTGTCGTTATTCTGTATTCTGATAGGTAAGAAAGCAGAGGATGGCCTGTGGACACTTTTCCTGGGCATGTTGGCAGTCCGTAACACACTGCGAGAAGGGTTGAGAGGGACGTGAAGGGGGGACGGTTACGTCCCTCGTAATCTACCCCCGCCTGCCTGTCATTTCTTTTTTTTTGGGGCGGGGGGTGAGGGACTGGTTAGGGGAAATGCAACGCGGGCCAGGACGAGCTTTTCGACCGACTTCTTTTCCAGCCAGAAACGCCGTCGGGGGAGAAGCGAGACCCACGAGCCACTGTTTACAAACGGGAAGGCGTCGACCCCCGCGACAGGAAGGAAGAGAACGCTATCGCGAGCAGAACTTCCTCCACGCCATTTTGTGTCGTCTTTAGAAATAGGACTTCGGTCCTCTTTTCTCGCTCGTTAACTGCAAGGTGGTGGCGGTGGGGGGTTAAGCTCGAACCCTCCGCCTCGCTGGCCAAATAGCACTCCAGTCACCAAGCGGAACGTGAGTGAGGGACAAGCGCAAGGTCCAATCACCGCTGCCGGCGCCTCTCCGAGAAAGAAGGCACCGACAACGGGGGCTCCGCGACCCGCAAGTGCTACTGCGTCATTGAGAAGAGAAACTGGTTACGTCAAGAAGCTCTCCTTACACTCGCCGCAGCAGCATTCATCGCCGCCGGTGCCTTCCCCGGCAGGACTCACCGTAACTTTGATCCATGGCTTCGCTTGCCGTCCTCCTCCCCACTACGAACGGTTACCCACCACCCGACTGCGCGAGCGCCATATGCCGCCAGAGATTGGCTTCTGCCTGTATTCCTGAAGTTCGATTGGCCGGGCGTTTAAACATAACAGTGTCTGTTGCTCCCGCCTCCCCGTATGAAGGTCGTTCCCATTGGGTCGTCCGTTAGCTTATCCGTCGCTGGAACATCTACGAGCTACGCCTTCCGACGCCCGGAGAACTTTCCTATTTGCCGCTAAAACGGCTTGTGGTAGCTAGAGAGATTTCCGGTTCCCATTTCTGTCGATATCTTCCAATAGGAGAGACGCGGCCGGTTCTTACGAGCCTTCAGAGGACTAACAGTAAACGAAGCAGGGCGGGCCGAGGTCCGCTTTTATTACTTGCGAATAATTAAGGGCGCCATTAGAAGATAATTTAGCGGCTTCAGCTTTCTTGTCTGGATGGATTGAACCTCGAGGGCTTCTAGCCTCTTGCTTTACGGGGCGCAGAGGGCAGGCTGGCAATTTCTCTTTTTGTATTGCTGGGAGTTTGGACCAATGGAGCGCTTACTTTTTCCCATTAGTATTTTGCCTTTCCCTAATCCTTGTTTGGTGGGTCCAATTTGAAATGCGGTTCGTCATCCCCCCCCCC
>JANHFT010001820.1:89466-100113 GCA_032467955.1 Pseudoxenodon macrops | reverse complement strand
AGCGGCCATCAAGTGTATTGCAGGCTGAGCGATTCCACCGGGCGATTAAAAAAAGAAAAGAAAAAAGGTCCGTGATGACACCCGGTGGGTATTTGCGATACTGTAACGCGCATCCAACGACGCGCTTTGTGTAGGGCGGGCCCATCTTGTGGGAATCGTTTGAGCCGCCCCCTCCTGCAGAACACCGGCGTAATAAATTCATGGAGGATGTATCGGTCTTTAGAAGTTTGAAAGTGATGGCACCCAATCAGTGCAAAACATCAATATATATATAGTCTATTCGGTAGAAAAAAAGTTTCTATTCAAGTGACCTCTGGAATCCTAGTTCTTTCTTATGTTGGATTAAATTGAAACCATTTGAGGGATGGTTTGCATAAGATTTATCCCGGGTTATATGCAAGTTGAGATTGGCATTAATTAGAACTTTTGAGTCAACTCCTGGTGACTTGACAGACATAACCCACACCTTATTGTTTCCTTGGCAGTTATAGAACTGATTAGTCATTGCCTTCTAGGTCCAGTTTCAGGTTTGTTTTATTTCTTGTGCTACAGCACGTTTCTGCAAATAGTACTTTCGAGCCAAAGAGTCTGCAAATTTTAGCCTGCTGGCTACAATGAATATATAAAATCATGGCTGCCTGACAAGTGAAAATAGCTCTTGGCAGTGAGATAAAGGCCAGTGCCTTTTCATTAGATGGGACTGTGCAATACAGTCTACTGCAATGCAGCATCATTCTCTAATAATGAAACAGCCCTTGAAAGAGCCTAGCTAAAAATCCTGCTAAATCTGATTCAGACTGTAAGCAGGGGTTCTGAAGTATGAGCTGACAGCCTTCAAATATTGGCTGCTTTTTAAATCTCTGGCATTGCTTCCTACCTGCTTCCCTGAAAATAAGACAGGATCTTATTTTCTTTTGACCCCCAAAATAAGCGTTTGGCCTTATTTTCAGGGAGGTCTTATTATTTTTGAGTTGCAGGAGGTGGCGAGCATGGTCACCTCATGGTTGCTGCTGTGTTTTGGGGACGGCTTATTTTAGCGCATGCGCTCAAAAGCCTGATTGGGCTTATTATCTGGGAAGGTCTTATTTTCAGGGAAACAGGGTATTGAGGTCCTATGTTTTCAATATAAGACTACAGTACTGCCACAGAATGGCACCTAAACAAAACCTGTGGAACTGTGTGCAGGTGGGAGCATCTGGTGGGCCATGGCTGGGCTCAGATAGTTTTTATCAAATTATATTACCTGTCCCAGGATTGCAGTATAGTATCCCTCCGGGCTCAGAGCAGCCTGCCTCAAAGAACACACAAAAATTGTCACTTCACTCTCACATCTTTGGAGGAGGCAGACAACCAGGAACCAGGACCAGGTAAGCACTAAACTGGACCCTGTTGCTTGTGGTGCAATTGGATGTCGAAGAGCTTTGGCTGTTATTGTCCTTGTTCAAATATCTAAAGATTTGTTTATGGATTTTCTATTGATTGTTTTGCTCCTCAGGAGGTGCCACCATTCTCCTTGAAAGTCAGACTCAAGCCATTAAAAATTAGTGTTTAACCATTTATGGAGCATGGCTTCTAGCTAGTCCAGACTTGAAGCAGCACAGACCTGGTCATTTCACTTTTGGGTGCCATTTCTTTTATTACTAAAGGGAATCACTTATCAGGCTGCTAAAGGGCTGCTGAAGAATCTTGTGTTGTTCAGTCTTTGCAACTGTTCTGTCTGGTATTGTTTATGCGAAGTTTCTTTCACTTTAGATGAGATGAACTAATTGCTAAAGAGTTTCTAGCCTTACAGAAGCAGCAGAGTGAGCTCTGAAAGGCAGCAGTGGTAGAGACCACAGTTCTGAATTGACTAGATTCCTCCATTCTAGCAGGGAGATTTCATATGGCTTAAAAAGTGCCTGGTTTCATAACAAATGGGAAAATGAACTGTTGCTGACTTTGACAGACTCTTGGAACTTGCCTGATGAACTTTTTTCCCCCAGAATCTTTGTGCACTTATTTTTAAGCGGCCATGACTTTTGTTGGCTTTTTGTTTCTTTTGCAATCTTTTTATGCAGCAAACTAATATGGGATAGGCTAGGAGACCAATACTCCTGTTCAACTCAAGCTTTAAGTGATGAAAAATGCTGGCCTCCCACCAGCCTGCATGAACAGGGAAACGGCAATTTCCCTGGAGTGCAGTCTGAAACCTCTAAACCCGGCAGCTGAGGAGGTGGGGCTGGAACCGCTCTAAGCCTGGGCAGCCACATCAAACAGAGCAGGAGGAAATACCGTTTGTTCAGAGGAGAAGATTCAAGTGATGTTGCAGGAGTGGTGAATTGAGCAAGGTGTGGAACTTGGTGAGTTCAGCTATTTAAAGAAGAATGGGAAAAGTTTTTAAAGTGGAAAACAAAAGTGCCTGAAAGAGAAAAAAATGGCGGCTAACCAGCACTTGGACTTAAAAGGGAGAAACAACAAACTTTTAAACAAGAGAATTTAAAGATTATTGGATTTTGCATCTGAAAGGGGAAATTTAAAAAGACTGAAAAGGGGGGGGAGTTGTAAAAACTCGGAAAAGAGATCTGAAGAGTATTATATTATATCGAGAAATACAGAATCTATCTGCTGGCAAAAAGAAGCTAATACAATACTTGGGAGGAAACTGATGATAAAAGGAAATATATACAAACGTGCAGCTGTGGGGTTTGACCTTGTTGTGGAAGATAACCTGGATACAGTGAGATTTGAATGATGGTGTGTGTTTGGTCTGCACTTATAGAGAATAAAAAAAACCTTTGGACTTGGAAGGAAATAGACAGTATATAAAAGGAACTGCACAGATTCCAAATTCAAATTTAAAGGGACAGTGCTATAAAAACTTTAAAGATTTACAACAGAACAAAATGGAAACAAAGAGGCATGAGGGATTTTCAGAACTTATTGAAATGATAAAGAATACGCGTAAAATGTGGAAAGGTGAAAAAGAATTTGGTTCTTTGCTGGAATGTGATGAAGAAAACAACTGAAATGAAATTGATCTGATTGAAATAGAAGTAAATGAAGGAACTCAGGACAAAATAATTGACAAGAAAATATGTAGAGATTATTTCACTGGGTTTAACAGTGGTTCTAAGAGAGTAATAAGCAGTGGTACTCAGATTAAAAGAGTTGAAAAGAAAATGAATACAGATAATTTCACTGGGTTAAGCAGTGGTTTTAAGAGTAAAAAGCGGGAAACATTTTGTAAAGAAAGTACCAAAGTAAAAAGAGATGGTAATGGAAAAGGAGTAAGAAAAAGTGGGAGGATAATTAAACAAAGAATATACATTAAAGAGAGGAGAGGAATCCAAGTGATTAGAATTTTTATTTACACAAATAAAAGAAAGAAAAAAAGGTTAAGAGGGGGGATTTTTGAAAGACCAATAGAGAATGGTTAGAGGAAATATATAAACATGACAGAGTCATTGGTATTAACATTTATAAACATGTATAATTATTGTTTTATATATTTTTCCCTCTCAAATAAGGTATGTTTTATGTATTAAGTTCTGATTTATTTAATGAAGAAACTATGGCGTAAACTAAAACAACAAAGATTAAGTATGTAAAATGGAAAATTGATATGAATGGACTAAATTTGAAATGTGGTAAAAAAATTATAAGAATGAAAGGGTTTTAGAGAGGGGGTGTAAAAGCAACAAAGGGGGAAGAACAAGGGGGGATTATTTTTGGGATACTGTGAAATATATGAGAATGACAAAAAAGGACAAAGAAGAAGGTGGAAAATATGAGGGGAAAAAACATTAGATGTGAAAAGAAAATGAATAAAAGAAATAAATCTAGGTAAAGGGAAGATTATGGCCGAAACTGAAAAGAAAAGAAGGAAAATAAAGGTTAAACATTAAATGAAATAATAAGATGTGGAAATCACTTTGTTCATAAGAAATATATGAAAAGGAGGAATGTAAAAGAGAAGGGTAATTAGAACATAATGTGAAATTAATAGGAAGAGAAGTTATTTAAAATGTAGGTTATCATCAATAAAAATTGGTATTAGGGATCTGTTCTATATTAGGAACAAAATTGTTGAGAAGAGAGGATGCAACAACTGATAGGGAGAATGGATTGGTGAAAGGCGATGGAAGAGGGAGAGGAGAAAGAAGAGAGGTAGAGGTAGAGGAGGGAGAGAAGTGAGGAGGAAAGGAGAGGAAGTGGAAAAGGAAGGGAGAAAGAAAGAAAGAAAGAAAGGGATAAAGGAAGTAGAGATTTGAGAAAGAAAGAGGAAAGGAAGTAGGAAAGGGTTGAAAATTATTGCAAAACTAGATGAGATAATTATTGCAAAACTAGATGAGATAAGAGAAGGGAACAGAAAAAGCACAAGTATTAAATTTGATGGTGAAATGAATAAATAAACTGATGATATTTCGTTAAAAACTATGTAAATGTAAAGGTATAAATACTGTATGTACTCTGACAACTGATGCTGTAAAGTTGTATGTGGGGAGTTGGTGGGATAAAAATAAAATAAAAAATTGTTATTAAAAAAAATGCTAGCCTCCAAATTAAACTTGTAGGATTTTCTCCTTGTCAACCCCCCCCCTCGTGGAGGTAAGGGATATCCCTGATTGGTGAGTAAATCACTTTATTGCATTTACCTTATTTTGTTGACAAGATTTAGTATTTAGCTGAATTTGTTGCAAATGTGTATTTTGTTTTTGAAATCTTTCTTAATTTATTCAAAGCTTCTGAATTTTTCATGAAAGTTTAACAGAAATTAACAGAAATTAACTAAAATAATTTCTCCCTGACAGGAAACAGGGAAACCTTTCAAAGAGATCAAAACGCTTGAAACTTGGATGACAGATTGGAGTGAGTGAAGCATTTACTGCTTATGGGAATGGCTATAATTGCCCTTCCCCCTGCTTGGATGTTTAGTCTTCTTCAGTGTACCCTTTCAATATCTACAATCCAATGTTGCCATTATTTTTAATTTTGCTCCACAGAACACTCCCACCATAGATCCCATGCAATGTCAAATGTTAACCGTTACTTGCTTAATTAATTAAAGGGTGATTTAACAAATTAATACTTTGAGAAACAAATAGGGAATTTGTTACCTGGAATTTTATGCTTCATTATTAGCATTTTAATAAAGGTAATATTAAGCACTTTAACTTCTTCTTTTGAAGTTTAGGAAACCATATTTTTTTCTTTGAGCCAAAACTTTATCTGGGTGGGAAAAAAGATGCAACATATTTTAAGGGTATCCATTTTTTCCCCTTTTCTAATCAATGGCTTTTATAGTTTATTTATGCTGATGTATCATATGTATCAAATGTATGTGTCATTTGTTTCTGTACCGAATATAAAGATTTGACTTCTCCAACTTAGTAAAATGCCTTTTGCTTTGCCTAAAGAACTTGTGGTTTGTTTCGGGTGGAGGGGTGGGGGGAAGACACATAAACCATTTTTCAAAGACATTGAATATTTTTCAAATTCAGAAACTAGGTTCTTTCTAGTTCCATGACAATCTTATGGGCAATAAATACACCTTAGGAGACTCCTGAATCTGAATCTAATTTCAAAGAATCTCGCCCTCCTGAGGATTACTGGCTGCTGGATGCAGGTATCAGGATTTTTATTTCAATAAATTTGAGAGAACATAACTTTTATTATATTTAATTAGAATGTTTGTAGCCCAATCCTATATCAATCTTAAAACTGACTGAACAACTTTGTGATTTCAATTATATTTTTTCCTCCACTTTTTTTTTATTTTATGTTTTTTGTTTTTATCATCTCATCTGATGATTCATTCATCATTTCAGAAAAATTCAAATTGAAAGTATTTCCCTAATATTAATTTTAAAATGGGAAAAATTTATAAATACATACCGGTTTGTAAAAATGTGTAGCAATAATAGAGTGTCAATTTAAAAAATTACATGCTAAGAGTAATGCATATTTGAAAAACCTAACAATGGGATTTAAAAGTAGTTTGTTTAATAAAGCATCATCTGTGAATTCAACTGTTATGGACTGATGAGTAAATCAATCCATGCTATAGTGTACTTCTGTAAAGCAAGCCTCATTTTTTAAAAGTAGATGTGTTTTCACTAGTGTGTTAAAGGTTTTTTCCATACTCTGATTCCATATAATTAAATGTATGCTAAAGTTACCTATTTATTCAAGTTATTAAGCCATTAAATTGGAAACTTTCAAGGTGACTTATGTTAAAAAATATATCATTATACATCATTCAGTGTGATCACATCTCAGCTTATGGCTTATTTGAAAAGCCCAATTTTTCACTGCCTTTCTAAAACAAAGCAGGAAGAATAGGGCTGAGCAGAGCAGGACTGTTTTCCAGAGTCCAGGAGTAATAACATTCCAAGGCATTTCTGTGGAATCCAGATGGCATTGTTTAATAGAAAGGACTCAAAACATATCCACCCGATCAGGCAGTGAATACCAGAGAAAGGTGGTACTGAGACATGAACAGTTTTATAGATCAAGGGTCTCCAACCTTGGCAACTTTCTGGGAATTCTGGGAGTTGAATTCTGCCGGGCTTAAAGTTGCTAAGGTTGGAGACCCTTGTTATAGATGACAACCAGTACCTGGAAACACAAGTATTTGAGGCTGTAAATCTGACCAGCAAAAATCCAAAAGACCACAAAATGGCAGAAGACAGTTTGCACTGTCTAGTGGTCATCCAGAGGTTTGTATCCTAAATCTGGCAGTACTACTGCCTGCTATATTCTGATAACTGTTTCATGGCGTTTCCTGCTCACCAGTATTTATGTGTGTGTGTGTGTGTGTGTGTGTGTGTGTATATATATATATATATAAAGCTATGTATATTGCGTATTCAATCGTCTAAAAAAGCAGCCTCATCCAGTTAAATATTCCTGAGGCAAATGTTTAAGATGAAACAAATCTCTATGGATTTGAACTGCATCTTAATCATGTTGTACTGTTTTTTTATACATATTCTTCCCATCTTTTCATCCATTAATTTGAATGTACTATTTGACTTAATTTTTTATCCTGCTGATTAGCCTGACCCCTTCAAATAGATTGTTTAATTATGCTTAACCTCTTTATAGTGTGTTAATATACCACTGGCCACATTTTACAGAAATACATGCATTAGTATCTGAATGACTACAGTTAGGTATAGTAACCCCATATCATCAAATGTATTATAACATTTTTCTCAGAGTGAAAGAACTCTATTCACAATGAGCTTGTGGTTTTTTACTATCTTTGTTGGATGGTATATTTGTTCCTTTAATAGAGATCTTTGTTCTATCAGTACATGTGAAGAGATTTTCTGGTTTTAATGAAGTGCAAAGCTTAGCTTAACCAAATTAGTCCATTTTTGCCTCTGTGTGACTATCAAAGTTAATATGAAATAAAACAAAAAACATATTTTATGACCCATACATGCATTATAGAAAGTAACTACTGCAGCAAGTCAATGCAACTGATTTTACAGTAAGATATGAGCACACAACCTTTGTAGGGGCAGAAAGCTTCAGAAGCAGCTGCCATTTCTGCAACAATTTGTTGGCACACTGAAAATAGTGGCCATTTCTGGGTGGCAGCCATGTGGTCCAGTTGATTGACCTTTCCTAACATGAGGTTCACAGATCTTCAAAAGGTAAGTGTGCAATGAGTGGAGGAGGGGAGCAGCGCCAAGATCTGTGGGTACTCAGTGGGGTGGGATGTTGGGAGAGAGGCAGGGTGTATGTGTTGCAACATTTCTGTGGTCTATCATAAGGGCAAATGACCTTGGGGGCTTTGCAGTGGCCATAAATTCAAAACACAGTTATAAGTAGTTTTTGGAGTCTGTCGTAACTTTGTATGGCCAGTTGTATCTTGAATTTAAGTAATCAGTTGTATCTTGAGGACTACCTGTATGATAGTGCATGCATATTATAGAGAAGTAGGGCTTGTATCTTGATTTATTTACCATTTTTCTGGTTATGACCTCACTAATGTTAGTGATTTTCACTATTCAATTTGCAATTGAACTGAAATCAACAATTAGCTTTGCAAAGGAATGTATTCAGCTCACTAAGGTAGTTACGCTGTCTTTATTGTAGCTTTCTGTATTTAGTTACATGTGGAAGGGGAAAAAATTCTTGACATGGAAACTGATTTTATATTAAGATCATTTCAAAGGAGCAACTGAATTAATATTTTAACTATCAAAGGGAAAAAATTACATCTAAAAATAAATGTCTTTTTGATAAAAATGAGTTTATTGACACTATTGGTCCCTTAATTATGCAAGACCTTAATTATCTTTTTGATTGTCCTAATAAATTTAGTTTATAATCTCCTACCTATGCCACATTAGTTGTGAAAATATATTGGATGATGAACAACATTTTTCAAAAGCTTAGTTTCTCTTAGTTCATCAAGAGAAAGGCAGATTGAGAAAGCACACAATGATTCAATATACACTAGGTAGTAAGATCTAGCACTTTTTCAAGAAATTGTTTCCATATCCACTCTTGGAATGTCCTCTACATAACTCTTTTCGTTTTTCTTTTGTAATCTTTCATATATTTCTACAAAGACTCAAGAAGCACACATTCAGATTGTCCATTTTGTTTCCAGAACAGAAATTTAATCTAATATACATATTCCTAGGTACAATAATAACCAGAATATGCCTATTGAAAAAGTTAAAAGGTAATTTCTCTCCTAGCTTTGATCAGCTTGAGTTCCAAATAAAAATGCTCATTATTTCTACACAAAACTAGAGTTTAAAAAGTTGAGGTTCAATGAAGAGAAAGAAGATGGCAACAGTAATCGAAAACAGGAAAGCAGAAATTCCAGTAGGACTTACTGTTGCTGATCCGGGAACTGCACCAAGTGCCTGCTAGAAAGGAAACAACACACAAAGCCCCTCCAACAAGAAGTCCAGAAGGCTGGGCTGCAAGTTCTTCAGTCACTCCTGGATATAACTTATTAATTCAGAACTGGCCAGAAGGACATGTCATCTTCAGGCAGAGGTCAATCATTAGCCCAAGGCTTAAGATACAAGAGAATCTTACCCCTCTACCAAAATCAAACTGCCATAGTATTGCAGAGTAGGATTACCTACATATAAAATTCCACAGGAAACAAGAATAACCAACTGACATTAGGAAGTAAGAAAGGGCAAACGTATATGGTCAAGGAGTTCTTGATTTTCCCTATAACGTACTGGGACGGAGAACCCCATTACACACAATTAGAGGATGTGAACATGCACAACAGGATCCAACGTCCACAGAAACTAAAGACTTGTCATCTAAGGAATCAAACATATATTAAGGTCACATATAGAACCAATAGCTTTCCCCACACAGCAAATTAGCTCTGCTTCTACCCTCCCAGCTTACGTTTGGGCTCAAAATGACCCCCATGTTCACAACTTTCACTAGAACCTCATATTCATAACTCTCACCAAAACATCTTCTACAGCCTGAACTGCAACAGAGCAAGTGCATGTTTTCTCCTTGTGAGGAGAGTGTGTCTTTGGAAAAACTTGCATTTACTGGAAGGTTAAGGACAATTCTTTTTTGCTTTTTTTTTTAAAACATCCTCCCTCTGTGCAGACAGAACACACACAAGAAGCTCTAGTGTGGAATGCCACTGCTGTCAATAAGGACATCTCCAAAAAAAAACCAAACATGGTTTTATTTAGTGCTCAAACTCTGGATTCTTCTCTTAGCCTCTTAAAGTCCAAATTAAGTCTAGAAATACCTGGACTCTGTAGCGAAACTATAGAACCCAGAAAAACAAATGTCGTGTTCACCCCTATTTGTTCAACATTATTCTTGTACATTTGGAAATGTAAGGCAGAAAGCCTGGAATGCTGGTGCTTCCTAAGAGCTTTGCTATTGGGCTTCAGCTACAGGTGGTGCTGCAGGCATATCAGTCCCACTTCGCAACGGATCAGCCTTGGAGAAATTAGTCTCCAAAATGTGGCGCTGAAGATGCCGCACCCACTCCTCTTGGATGGAGAGGGGTCCTTGGAACTCCACTTCACAAAATCTGCAGAAAGAACATAATGTCTGTTGGTGTCGGTTTGAATGCCAAAGAGTGAAACTTTATTATATACAAAAAAATCAATTGAGATTCCCAATTTATGTCTTTGTTTCTAAAGAGGTTTCAAAAAAGAAAAGTTGTCTGAGGTTACACAGATGCATGGTGTAGCCACAAATATTCCCACGATTAATATTGGGTGAATTCAGGAATTAATACAATAGAAGAATGAGACAAACCTGCACTTCAGCGTGTAGATGTTGCCCACAAATTTCACCAAGGAAGTCTGTGGTGGCCTAGGAACCAAAGAGGGCACTGGTCTTACTCTGGGGGCAGGCTGGCGGACTTCTTCAGCCCTCTGTTGCAAGTCAGTGGATTCGTCTTCCCTATGTAGAGGAGCCTCAATGGGCTTAGCCTGCCTCCGTTCAAACTCTAATGAAGAGAAAGGTTCAATTCAGAAAGTGTGATGGAATATAGTAAATCAATTGCAGCTGAGATAGAAGTTGAATAAAAAGGACTTTTTGAATATTACCGTATTTTTCTGAGTATACCCCCAAAAAGAGGGTGAAAACTTGGGTGTGTCTTATACACCGAATGTAGTCCCCCCCACCCCCCCCCCCCCC
>JANHFT010001820.1:71075-89366 GCA_032467955.1 Pseudoxenodon macrops | reverse complement strand
TTTCTTGTTTTTGTCCCCAAAAACTAGGTGCGTCTTATACTTCGGTGCGTCTTATACTCCGAAAAATACGGTAAGTGTATTTAGGAAAGCCAGTGCTGGAAAGGGGGATAAGAAAATGAAGGAAGTCTGAAAGTCAAATGTCAGATTTTTCTAAACAACTCTGCCCATTTTGGAATGCAACATTATCTGAGCTTTTAACCTAACAGTCTCTTAATTAACCTTACTCAAGTCTTTTGCTGGAACTACTCAAACCATTTGAACCATCAGGCACAGGCAGTGAGGCATTTACAAACTACGAGCACTCAAATCTCTGCCAGTATACCCACCACCCCACAAGGAAGCCAGGGCCTCCTCTACCAAGGTCTTTCTCTCCAGCAAGCTTTGTAATGTATCTTCTGCTGGCAATCTAAGAGCAACGACTCACTGTTGATGTTATGCTGATGATGCTCTTCCACCTTTACAAGCGACAAAGGAGACGTGATTGCAGGTCGCTCACTGCTGCCACAACCATCCACAGCTCTACTGTGCTCGTTTGGCATCATCTCCCCACTTAGGCTTCTGCTCATCAGTGAAGGACTGCCTGCCTGCAGGCTCAGAGCAACTCTCCTCCCAGAGGCATCACCATCACGCAGGTGAGCAGCGTTGCGGAACTTCTTTGCAAAGGGCCGGCCACCTTGGATGTAGCTGCGATAGGCTCCGGCTTTCTGGGGCCGATGCTTGATCCACTCACTTAAAGTCTCAATTGGGGATCCGTTCACACACCATTCAGTTACTCCAAACTGTCTGAGATGTGCCCGAGCATGGCTGGCTAGTGCTTTGCGGTTCTCAAAGTAGAGGCCACAGAGTTCACAGCAGGCTTCACTGGCTGGAAGCAGAAAAGGCAGGGAGCTAGACTGAGCAAAATCCTCGATAAAGGACTTAATTAGCAGTTCAGGATTTGAATGATATCCTTACCTGTTCCATCTCATGATTTTTATGTCTACCTAAACATCACTCAGTACTAAGGCTTTTGAAAAGTTCTGTTTGAAACCTCTAAAGTACTGCTTTCTCTGATTCTTAACTTCCTACTTGCAAGCTAAGTAAACTCTCTATTCTTTGTATGAAAACAGTTATGCTGCAAATACCTTTGGCCACTTTGAGGGCATGGAACTATGGTTGAAATACAGTAGTTTATTTATTTGTTTGCTTAATACTCACTTCTGCAAATGATGAAACTTCTTTATCAACCATGGTGAGAGGGTGGGAGAATTAAACATACAGAAAGGAAGAAAGATATGCTCACAATTATACACCTTAAAACTATCCCAATAGATAATGCTTTGCACTAAAGAGCTTATACAAAACCGCTAAGTATACTACTACTACTACAGGCTTGAAGTTGTTGTAAAAATAAAATATGCAGAGGTACTTTTGCATCTGTTGCCTGGTTTACTATTTAATCATCCCATCGTTTTCACTCCATTAAGTCAGAAAGCAAAATTCAATTTCACAAAGAAAAGCCGTCACAGAATTCCAAATTTTATCTGAATGCCACTTAAATCCCCACCCTGTACCTCAATAGCACTTACATGTATGAGTGGGCTTTTCATGCAAGAGCTTGGCTTTGAATGGTAATTCGGTCTGGATATAGGTTTTATGCTTCATTTCATGGCCACCCAGTCGTTCATCTGATAGTGGCCGTTTAGCAGAGAGTGGTGCCAGGAATCCCTCCTGTGACTTGAGTAGTGACAAGGACATATCCCGACCAAGATTTGGTTTTCCAGTCTTTGTGCCCAGTGGAGACAATGTCATGGACTGCAGAATTTTCCCAGGTGATTTAGGATCGTCATCTCCCATAGCTGTGGGGAGCTCAATGCTCATTGTGTTTGGCTCCTTCTTTATCAAGCACGGCTTGTTCTTTTTCTTTATGATTTCACGTAGTGTATCAATGGGAGATCCATTGACTGACCATTCAGTTACTCCCATCTGACGTAAGTGAGACCTGGCATGGCTGGACAGCCCCTTCCGGTTCTCAAAAAACTCGCCACAAAATTCACAACGAATTTCACGGACAGGATCTGCACGAGCAGCTTAGATAAAGATACAGAGAAAATGTTGAACAAACAAGGAACTAGCCATAAACCAAACCTCTCAAAACACTCTTGTTTATTTCTACAGCACTTTTCAAGTTACATAAGGGTGGGAAGATCTAACCTTGTCTATATGTCTATATTTATGCTTCAACCATTTGCAACTTGTAGGATAGCTGTTCTCCAATATTGCCAACTTTTAGATATGAGGATCAGAATTGTCAGCAAGTGATATGCTGATTGGAGAATTCTAGTATTTATAGGCATCAGGAGGGCACTCAGTTTGGGGACAGCTACTCTAGAATGATTGGGTGTTTGGACCTATATTTTGCCAATTACTAAATATTTTAAACCTTCTTGCTTTATTAAGAAACTGTCAAAAACAAAATGATCCTTTTCCACAGTATAAAATACATTTGCCTACACAGATAAAATTGTCAAAATGGCATGCAGGCTCATTATCCAAAATTCACTGCTTAATAAAACAAAACGAAAATGAAAACTCTTATGAAATTTGGTTCCACTCAGACATGCATCACACTACCAGGCATACAATACCCATAACTAACACTTACAGAGATTGAGTGGAGACATCTCCTCCCGTGGTGACCAGGCTCTGTCAGACAGATGTGATTCATTATGAAGTCCCCCAGATATCATTTCCCGCTTGATTTCCATTCGTAATTGGTCTTGCTTCAATTTCTTATGCAAAGAAGAAGGAAGCCCAGAGAATATTTTTCTAGCAGTTGGGGGAGGAGAAGAAGTAGGTGAGTGCCCCATAGGGCTCCCTGACTGCTGTGCCTTCTTAGAGATCCCAGGCATGTGGCTTTCTCCTGGGCTACAGGGTTCCAGAGAGCCTCCAAGAATAGACTGGGTCATTGACTTCTGACTATGTGCTGGGGAACTTGAGGTACTGGTCCGAGGTTGAGCTCGCCTTTTCAGAATTTCTCGGAGTGTGTCAATTGGAGAACCGTTCACGTACCATTCAGTCACCCCCATTTGACGTAGATGGGATCTGGCATGGCTGGAGAGCCCTTTGCGATTCTCAAAATACTCCCCACAGAATTCACATCTGATATCCCGCACAGGTTCTGCACCAGAGGCTGAGAATAAAAAAAGAAAGGACCACCAATAAATTAATGTGACTGGAAAAAATGAGCAGGAAAAAGCAGGATGATGTGGGCACCAACTATGTATTCCCGTCCAATATGGAGCATGAAGCAGGTATATAGTGCAAGTGTTTTTTTCACAAGCAAATCTGGTATTTCAGTAAATTTGGCTAAAAAAATTAAACACCAATAATTTCAATAAAACACCATGAAATCTAGGATAGATAATGGTCAAAGCAAGGCTCCCTGTTAATATGGACAAAGAACTGAGAAGAGCAGAAAATGTCCAATTAAAAAAGGGTGAACACAGCTATTACAAGATAATGTCTAATGTTAAAGCATAACACGGTTGTACAGTTTCCTTCTAATCCAACTTCATTCAGCTTTTGAGAGAAGAAGTTCAGGCATTTCCATGGCAGTTATCACATAGTCATTGGTAAAATACAAAAGCCACCCATCTGGATTAAGCACACTGATTTATTGTACACTTGATCAGATAATCCCAAAGTATAAATTAATAGTTATATTTTCCATCCCATCATTCAATGTCTACATAAGTCTCCCTATCAAAGAACTCACTCCCAGAAAGCTTGGGGAAAACCAAGTGTCCCTTATTTGCCACCATGCAATTGTCTTTCATACAGAACAATCAATGCAAAGAGGTGCCATTAAATATGCCATATGCCATAAAATATGGGGTGCTTGTGGCTATCAATTGTTAATCACCAGTAGGAAGATATCCGTTGACTGGTTTCATCTATTTACATTAAGGGAGGAAAACAGCTATGATCTTAATCACCTTGAAGTTACTCTCCTTCATCCCTGATATGGGATGGTTAAAGCATTACTTAAAAGTCCTGGTATAAATGGCAAAAGAAACAATCTTCATCCTAGTTCTTGAAAAGCTAAGACCTTATGTGTCAAAGAGAAACATATTGGTAGTCAATATCCTGTAGAGACTGAATACAGCCAGTGAGAGCCCTACAAAATGGAGAAGTCAGAAACCAATCCAGGGCCACAAAAAGGCTCAGGCTGAAAAAGAAAAAACGTTTTAAATAGCAAAAAATTATAATATAAATCTTCTCTTTCCATAAGGAACAAACTATGTGGAGTCCATTTGTCTTTTGATATTTCTAAGTGCATAGAAACCAAGCATATCGCTGGGTCCTATCTGTCTTAAGGATTAGTTATCTATTCGGATCAAATAGAGCAAATGCCCAGAGAAGGAATGGGTAACTTCAGCATATATGCAGAGGCCAGCTGGGAAATCTTTAATATAGCACTCAGAAAAAGCTTTGAAGGGAAAGCCCAATGGAAAATGCAAGCCAAAGAGTATGTTTCTCCACCCCATTATTGCTTAAATAAGACATAAAGCAGGTAATGACAAGAGGTCTGCACTTCTAAGTGCACAGCTCCATGTCACATAAACAAGACTAGAGGGGTAGAGAAGGGGGGTGGGAGGAAGAGGAGGAGGGGACAATAGCCAGCGCTGATAGAACCTACAGAGATTGAGTGGAGCCATCTCAGCATCTGATGCCCAGTACGCACTGGAAGAAAGACCCTGTTTCCTTTGTAGACTGGCCACAAGTGACAGCCTGTGCCCATGTGGCTTCAGCTTCCTGGATGGTGGAAGGGAGTGAGGTGAGAGTATAGATGGCTGTTTGCCCAAAGGCCTTGGTGAGTGTGCTTGTTTCATGCCTGTGGTAGGTGTTGCTGTAGCTGTGCTCTTTGGGCTGTGTCCATCAGAACTCCCAATCTCCCCTAATGAGTCTCTCTCGCTATGGATGAGAGAGGAAAGACGGCCTTTGAAGTCTTCATTTTTGATGAGATCATTTAAAACATCAATAGGAGATCCTTTAGCATCTGGATTGCTCACTCCCAGGTGTCTCAGGTGGGCTCTAGCATGACTTGACAGCCCTTTTCTGGTTTCAAACCAGGCACCACATAATTGACAGTCAATTTCTCTGCCCGAGTCACTATCTATAGCTGCGGAAAAAGAAAACATTGATCACAAGAGATACGATTACATAAATAATGTGTCTCAAGCACCTTTTAAAACCTGAAGAGGACTTTTCCCTAAAGGACTTGTTTCTTAGAAAGGGTATGTTAAAAAATATTTACCTATAGGAGTAATTGATATACAACTCCAAAGGAGAGGGTTGTTATTCATCCATAGCACAGCTGCAGATTTAATAGTTAAAACAGATAATTTTGCAGAAGAGATGTTTAATATTTTCTTTCACTGACCCAGATCAATTTTTCCCAAAGAAATCTTTTTTTTATGCATAGGCTTGTTCTATTTAAACTTAAACCAACAGGTGTTTAAGTATGTGTAACTTTTGAGAATGGAATAATAAAAAGTTAGTTATAATGTCAGATTTCCAAATATCAATTGATATCAGAAAAAGCAGATGGCAGACAGAACTGTGCTATTTGTATTTACCTAATATTTCATGACTTGAAGCTCCTTACCAATATGATCAGCTCAGCTAAATGACATTCAACTGAGTGGAATTCTTCCCATAAGAACTCATTTCTCTCATCTGTCCAGTTGCTAGAAACATTTTCATTTAATAAGCTTTCATTTTGACTTCAAAATAAGGCGAATTGAGAATGACACTGACATACCTCTTGCAGTGCTATGCCTTTTATTACAAAATGTAATAAAATAAGAGTTGTTAGTTAGGTTTTGCATAACTAATATTTTAAGAACTTATTTTAATTAATTACATTTATGCCTATGACAAATGTACATGAATGTTCAGAAAAGCCACATAAGCCATAAAGAAAATGACAAGTTATACTTTAAAAATCTATTGTGTATGTAAGACAAATATCTGAAATTTCTTCATCCAAAATAAAGACAGCATAGGTTTCTAAAACATAAAGTACCTAGGCGAGACATCCATTTAGAAATGAATAATAGCTGAAATCAGGATTGGAAAATTAAAGTTTCTTGGCAACCTCTTAAGTGTTATAACTGATGCAGACCATATTTAAGGATTGTAGTGCATATGTTAAAGTTAAACTATTACATTGTGAACAGTGTGTCTGCTCTAAATTAATTATGAAAAGCAACAAACAGTTCTTGGATACACTATGTAATTTTTAGTCAGTGAAACTAGTATGGCATTCAATGATGAGATGAATATATCAGGTTGAAATACATTTTACAGAAAAGTAGTGCTGTGGACTTTACTGCTGATACAACAATGAAAAGAAACACAACAGAAGCCTTATGTATTATTATTACTTATCCATTTCCTAAAAGAAAAAAAAATCTTAGAATCCTAGCTCAAACCCATCAGACAACAGCTCTTTCTTTATAATTCTACTTACCTCCGCCTATATGCAAAACTGAATGAAACTCACTGTAATCTACCAGTAACAATTAGTGAAGAGCTGAAAAAGGCTGAATCAATAGCACAGACACTAAAAACTCTCCACTGCAAAAGAACATCAAAGCAGGATAGCAGATGCCTTATATTGTTTCTACAGATTTCACCGAAAGGCTGAACACTTAGCCCTGAATAGTGATGCCAGAAATATATGCTAAATTAGTTTCAGATCAGAGAAGTTCCATTATGAGTCACAAGTCCACAAATCTTAAAATAAATCCCAAAGACAGCAAAAAGAAAAAAATGTGCATGTAATGGGGGCAGAGCTGTTGTGTAAAAGAATAGAAAATTTTCTTCAGTCAGAAAACTAGTAATGCCAGCAGCATTATCTTGTATTCTATAATTATTAGTATTTTTAATGATGATTTCTTCCCAGGAGTCTAAGAATGTAATGTATTATTTTCAAAGGTAAAGTAACTGTTCAAGATTTTAGAAGAAAGCAGATGGTGTTTATAGCTGCTGGCCCTTTAATGGAGAAATATTGTTGAGTTCCAACCATAAATACATATGATCTGTGGGCACAAATAAAAAAGGCACACACAAAAGCTTTGCAGCACAACCTGGAATTGTGTAAGGATCAATCCTCCTAGGGATAAGCTGGACAGAGAGACTGCTAAATTACAGAGAATTCCCTCTTTTGCGGAGATGAAATATTTAGGGATTAAAAGAAAAAAAAGACCCACTTACTCCAAGAAAAACACTCCACCTAATCGAACCATAATCTCAACCTCAGTAGTTCTTTTAGAACAGAAATCTTTGCATCAGATCAAATGCTTCCTATTTGTCTTATTCACTCACAGGGTGCATGTCACAATACTATAATGTACACAAGTTGCGATGTGTATGACTGGAGTAACCCAAGTTAAGCCAAAAGTTGTAAAATGCGGCTCCTGACTAGGCAATCCTGCAGGGGTTCACGCTACAAGTTAATGTGAAAGTCAAGAGCTCCCTGCAGTAGCAACCTGCAAAGCCAGCTCTCTTATTTGCAAGCAGCATCAGGATCAAACAGACTCACTTAGATTTAAAGGCCCTTCTTCCTCCAGTTGTGACCACTGTGTTTTAGATGGACTCTGCAGAGGGCCCAACGGTAGCTTGGGGCTTTTGTCTTCAGGGTTCTTTTGTGGAGGAGAACCAGGCAGAGCAGATGCCATTTTCTTGAGTATGGGAGATCCTGGTTGGGAAATATTCTTGGGGGTGAAACCTGGAGGGGATTTGATTGCTTTGTTTACAGGTGGCTCTTGTGACCTTTCCGAAGTTTTGTTGAGAGGCAGCAGTAGTGTTGGCCGTGAGAACCCTGCAGACCTTTCTTTGGGAGAGACAGATTTTTTGCTAAGACTTGGAGAGATGGGGCTGCTGTCCATTTTTCCCTTCTGTTTCATCAGTTCATAAAGTAAGTCGATAGGAGCTCCACTGCTCTCAGACTCAGCCACACCAAGCTGCCGTAAGTGAGAACGAGCATGGCTGGACAGGCCCTTGCGGGTCTCGAAGCAGGTGCCACAGACCTCACATTTCGTGAGGTTTGGTGCTGGAAAGAGGAGAGTGACTTATTGAGACAATGTTAAGCTTAACCCTAGATTATCTATGCTACCACTCAGTAGACCAGAAATGTATTTATGTTATCTTGTTTGGGACCCTTCTCCATAAAACAGCCAGACTTAGCTGAAGAAAATGATTTCTGAAGTCTATTTTACAACAGATAAATTTGCTAAATGATAAGTGGTGGTTGCAAATTTCTTCAGTAAAAATCAAATCATGATTAACTGCTCATCCATCGTGTAGCCATCACTCTGAAACATGTTCGCACATAAACTGGTTTCAGCTGCCTTGCCATAACTAAATCCTAGAAATCACACAGTATCAATTCCCCACTCTGCCTAACCATCTTAACACAACACTGTAACTCTTACTATACTTTCAAACACATTGCAAATGTAGTTTCTCATCTGTTGCTGGACAAACAGCAGTAATATGACGCTATTATATCAAGCTGCAGTGGGGCGAGATGAGAAATAGATCCTTCCTCAACAATATTCCCTCTAATCTACTGATGGATCAAATCTATGTCTTTTCTTCTCCTGGATTTTTACTCTCAATATGATTATGATTCATAACAATATGATATAATTTTAAGAATTGGTGCTCAAAACTAATTATTTTCCTTCCCGTTCCTTTTGTGTTTTAATATATAAGCTTTTGGAAGGGAAATGTCTTGTTTTTATTTATATTTTAAATTGCTCTTGAATTGTTTTCAACTGAAGAGCAAAGCAAAATATTTTAAAGAAATATAGATATTGATTAGCTATATTTAAAATAAAAAAAGACTTGCCTATGTTTCAATCTTGTCTATGTATCATGTCTATGTTTCAGAAATATACAAATGAATATACAAATCAATATTTAAGATTCCTGCAAAATAAAACTTCATACAATCATGAAAAAAACTTTCTGAATCCCCAAGTTATATTTAATCTGGAAGCATTGTGACCTGCAATGTGATCTGAGTCTTACCTAGTTCCTATTAATTCATAGATTCTGGCTAAACAAACAACACACATCTCCAATGAACACACTGAATCAACACTCACACTCTCTAGATTTAATAACTGGTGGTATTTCCTATAATATCAATGACTTCAACTAAAAGTTTCCTGTATTTGTTGATGTATACATATCAGTTTTGAAGTATTCCACCAGCTTCTTTTTACAGAGCTACTTAAATTCATTGTAATGTTGGGGCTTGTTTTGCCCACAAGATTCAATTAGGGTCAGGGTTTGGGCTTAGTCATTCCAATATGAAATTTCTTCTCCTTCAGCCACTCCCGAGTAGATTTCTTGGTTGCTTAGGGTTACCACGTTTCGTGATCTGCATTTGTTTAAATTTCAGCTCAAGGATAAATATCCTGATTTTTGTTGTTGTTGTAGAATTTGCCGATACAATCCAGAATCTACTGTTCCATCAAAGAATGTCAGACTTTCAGATTCTGAAGAAGCAAAGAAGCTGCAAATGATTATCTGGCTATCATGATTTATAGCTGGGACAAGTTTCTTTGTTGGAATGCAGTTTTTTTCCCCTCCAGATGTAATACTTCTCTTGAACGGCAAACATTTCCACTGTAGTCTCATTTGTGCAAACACTTGTTCATTGTTTTCTTTAAATGATGGGCTCATGAACACTGATAAGAGACAATGCAAGAATGGCTCATAGATCCTTTGTTATTACCTCTTTGTAGTTTCCATAGTATACTTTGTTTTCAGAGTACTTTCTGCTGGACCACTCCTGAGAAGAATAGCAATGATACTAGAGTACATTTTTTTCAATCTGTATGCTATCTCCCTGATCATGGTCTGACAGAGGCCAATAACTTTGGCAATGATTTCAGTACCATTTTCAACCACAAGGGCATCCCCAACCCCTTTTCCAAAGCCTGTAGAGATAGATCTCTCTTCATCAGAACATGATTCATTTCCACAAACCTGAATCGGGAAGAGCAGATTCCAGTTATGTGAACTCCCCTTTTTATAGAGAAGACCTTAGACTCCTATCTGATTGTTAACTTATTTGTAGAAGCCTGATATATTGACTGGAACATCTAATTCAACTTACCACTTAAAAAGGTGGTAATCCTAAAACTAAAATGCACTTTTCTAAGAAAAAAATACATTGATTCAACGTGTTCAGTAAAGATATGGCACAGTGCACTGTTCTAGTATTGTTCATTTAGCCAGTAGTACAGAATTGGATAATTCTACAGACATCTTCTATTATCATATTGTCTCTGTACAGACAAAAAGATTTGTATGCAACACTTTATAAAAACAAGAAAATATTTTGAGTCACATTAAGTATCTACGCATATTATGATCAGCAATTCATATCTGAAAAAGGATACTTCAGTTAGATGAATGGTAATTCTAATAATGAACAATCTATTAATTTCACACACAATTTTGAATTATTTTTAAAATGCATGAAAATATATAGAACAGCATTTCTCAGCTCTTTCCTTTAAGTAGGCTACTAACATTAGCAGCAGCAGCATTTAAATATTACAACTGACTCACCCAAACAGCATCTACGGTATTCCAAAATTAAATTAAAAATTACATTTAAAAAAATTAAAAGATCCAATATATGTAAGGTTGCTAAATCTTACTTGCAAAATTTGTGGTGGGTGTCATAATCTCCTGAAATTTGCTTTTCTTTTGACATTCAGATGAAGTGTCACCTGAAGTAACTTTATAGACCATTAAAATAAAATTGTTAGTAGAACTATTTTAGTATTATACACATAAACATTTTAAAGTGTTTTATAGATTTATTTCTGTAATAGTTTATCTAGATACCCTGTTTCCCTGAAAATAAGACCTCCCTGGATAATAACCCCAATCAGGCTTTTGAGCGCATGCGCTAAAAGAAGCCGTCCTCCGAAAATAAGCCCTCCCCAAAACACAGCAGCAGCTGTGAGGTCACCACGCTCGCCGCCACCTGCAACTCAAAAATAATAAGACCTTCCTGAAAATAAGGCCAAGTGCTTATTTCGGGGGTCAAAAGAAAATAAGACCCGGTCTTATTTTCGGAGAAACATGGGTAAATAAAAGTTTTTTAATCATGAAAATTCCATATTGAACAATAAAACGTATAATTAATATTCACCCTCTACATCCTTTACACAAGTTATAAGTGATCCGATTATGTATTAAAAGTAAGCTGAGGCACAGAGAAGAGTTTCTCCATCATGGATACCATATAAGGTTCAGTAGCAACCGTGAGAGAAGGTAAGACTCACATTTGGCATCCTGGGAGTCTGCCTTGTTGCTTGAAGATTCAGGAGAGAGTGAGGTTCCTATTCGGTTTGGAATCTGATCTAGTGATCCAGCCAGAGAATTCTTCTTCTGGAGGAGTGGGGAGCTCATCGCTGAGGTAATCATCTCCTCTTCTTCCTCAGAAACCATAACTACCAAACGACAGAAGGGAATATAGGGATTGAATGGAAAACTGTAGATTAGGAGTGTGACAATATTAAGTAGTATATAGGCTATTCACTACTTGACCAGGTTAGTTAAGAAAAAATATTTTTCCTGATGGGCATGAACTATACTAAGCTAACAATGCAATCCTATGTTTGGAATTAAGTTTCATAAAGATCAATTAGATTTAGTTTAGCTGCATATGTATCTTACTAGGAAAAAATGGAACATTAAAATAGGATATTCATAATACAATCCATATTTTTCTTCAAAATGTACATGGGACATTCAAAGTTCCATATACATTTTTAAAAATCAAAATATGGTAAATAAAATCAGATATGTACAAATATTACAAATCAGATTAGTCCATTATACATAAATATAACAGCCAGCTAAATTTAAAAGCTTGAAACATTCAAACCCAAAGGAATAAAATAAAAATACTAGAGATAATTAAATTAAAAAATTATATTGGTAAATAAAAAAAGAGATTGATTTCTTGGGTAGGAAGTCATAAAATATTTTCAATCACTATTCAATGGATGAACTAAACAAATTTATGAATGAATACCTTTCATTTAACATCTGAAATCCTCACTTGGATGCCAGTTTCAATTTTATAAAACTAATTCCTGCTTATACATATCAGAGGTGGGTTCCTACCGGTTCTATCCGGTTCTATAGAACCATTAGTAACTCCGCGATGATGTCACGGAGCAGGTTCCATCGGTGTCTCCGTGGGCTCCGCCATCTTGGATTTTGCTTCTGCGCATGTGCAGAAGCTATTTTTTTTATTGCTGCGTGCGCGCAAGGTGCAACCCTGAGCGAACCAGCAGCAAAATAATCCACAACCCATCCCTGGTACATATGAACATAAGAAAAGCCCCGGGAAATCAGGTCCGAGGCTCACCTTGTACAGCATGCTCTGACACATAAGTTACCAATTTGATTCATTTCTCATTCTGGATTGGAGAATGATAGCCTCCTTCTACTACCTTATTCTCCGCAATTAGTTTATAAAGAATGCTGCCTACATTCTTTAACCATTAGGGGAGTGGTTAAAAGCCATTAGCATTAATATTCATTTATTCCTTCATGGGTTTCTTCAATCCCCTTTTAAATCCAACTATATTCTACAACTACTGACAGTGATTAATTACGGTATGCAAAGTATTTCCTTCTTTGGTCCAGAATCTCTTTGGATTTAGTTTCAAAGTATCTCACTCAGAGGCATCTACAATTCTGTTAAGCATATAAAAATTCAGTACACACGCAGAGGAAAAATAAAATCCAGTTAATTGAAATCATTACCTGAAGGTCAATATGCCAATTACACAACTTACAAAATATTATTTGTAACTGGTAAAAATAAAATAAAAATAAAATAATTTGGAAGATGTTGGGGAAAAAATTACAAAGCCTATGTTTCCCCATAACGGAGGGGAGAAACTTTCAATCAGAACTGTGCATGAACCACGGTTCTATTAAAGCAAAGAGTTAACTCTCCACTCAGCCATAAAGATCACTGGGTGACCTTGGATCTTCACTACCTCAACCTATTTTATTTCATAGGCCTGCTGTTAAACAACTTATCCTATCCTAAGCTCCATGGAAGAAAAGCAGGGTAGGACTGTACTTAATAAAACACATTTTAAAATAACTTCTGGTAAACATACGTAGGTTCAAACTAAAAGAAGAACATTGAGACACAATAGTAAGTTTAGGGATCTTCTATTAAATAAAACGGATTCAATTATCACTGCGCATCAGAGATAATTATATTTTATAAACTCAGGAAACTAACAGAATCAACAACACATCAAAATATAATTACTTTGTTGTATTATTTTATCTTGTGTTAGTTAGCTTTAAAGATAGAATCAATCATTCTGGAGTGTTTAAACTCGGGCATATATGAAGCAATTACCACGGCACTAGCGTATATTTATTCACAGTGTAACCAGTCCCTTTCATATACGCCTTTAGGTTTTCAGCTAGATGAGTTAGTAAACACAACATTTTAAAAGGATTTTCAAAATCCACCAGAAGACCGATATGGAGGCCGCTCGTGTTTAGAACTGACACGATTAGGAAATAGTAACAATTGAGTGTAGATGATTTATCCTCACCACCCCCAAGGACAAAGATGCTTTATGAAACGAACTCTTCTCCAAATACCAGGTTTCCCCGTATTAGCGGCAGGGAACCAGCCGCGACAGGCGCTGGCCAGTGGCTGCGGGTGCTGCAAGCTGAAGGAAAAGGCGGATGAATGAAGGCTGACCACTGTTGTCGTTGGGGAACCGAGGCCTTGACAGAAAAGAGAGCCTGGCCTGCGATCGGAAGGGCGAGGAGAAACGGGGCGCAGCTACTTGTCACTCAGCCCTCTCCGACACCTCCCTCCAGGGAGCAAACAGCGCAGCGATCTCTTCGGACGCAGCCCGGGGGCCGATCCGGAGGCCGGGAAAGGGAAATATCCCGAAGAGGGAAGCGACCATGTAAGCTGTCACGCCGAGCTCGGCCTTCCTACTGGGCAAACTGAGTCCCCCCCTTTTTTTTTGGGGTTTTGTTTTAACTTCCAAGATCTTACCGGCCTCCGAAGGCGGCCCCGCACCCTCTTCCTCGTCTCGGGGCCGAGCCGCCGCCACCGCTTTTGTCGCCTTGGGCTGAGAGAGGGTGGAGGCCGCCATCTTGGCTCCGGCACATGCAGGGCGGCAGCGAGGCGGGACGGTGGAGCGCCGAAAACTCCAGCTGAGATAGATCAGCTGAAGTAATCGAGCGCCGAGCCAAGCTGGAAAAGCCAGCTCCGGTAGAGGCCAGAAGTATCCGTAGATCGGGAGCAACTCAGGATCTTCCTAAGCAGCCAAGCTAGAGATTCAAGGGGAACCATTCCAGCACTAAACTACCGATTTGTCTAAATCCATATAAGGAAAGGGAAATTCAGCTTACTGTTCCAGCAGACCAAAGGAGTAACTAATCACAATTTAAGCTCTCTATAATGCTGGGGGATTTGGATAAATTAATCAGTTTAGCTGAACTCTTTTAAGTGGAAATGTTTTTTCAGATTGTACCCTAAAACAGTGGTCACCAACCTTTCGGACCTCAGGGACCACTAAATTCATAATTTTAAATCCCGCAGATCACTAATATGATTAAAAAAAAAGATAAATAGTATTTATTTCAATATAAAAAAATGCAAATAATGTTTCTGCGGACCACCACAATTTTCTCACGGACCACTAGTGGTCCACGGACCAATGGTTATAGCATCATTAACACAACTGATACATCTTTATTTATGAACAGATAGCATGTCTAAATCACAGCTTTTATGAAATTAGCAAACACCTAGAATTTAATTCATTCAGTACTTATTGCATCCTAAGGTCAGACTGCTTTCAGAACTATAAAAAGAGGTGAAGAATTTCATAAAAATGATTATCACAGATATACATGAACTCTGGGATTACTAAAGCTTTAAAGTACATATATTTTGTGAGAAGCATTTGCTTGTAAATTCTGAGGAAGAATGCAATGGAAATTCTGAACAATTACTAAAAAGCTACAAGAAGTGTTGATGCTATCAAGATCCAAAATTGATTTGAGGAAAAAAATATATTTCAGTGACACAAAACAGTTATTTCTTTCAAAAGTTTAAAAAAAATCAAACATCTAAATCCAAACTAAAATGAGTTTGGTACTACAGCACACATATCTGTTAAAATTGCCAACGTGGCTATCTGGAACTTCCCCTTATGACATGCTCTTCCAAAGATATGTGTCATGACCACTATTTTTACATGGGTTTCATTGAATTTTATTTAGGGGGGGAAATGCTTATAGCATGAAACCTAATGAATTTGTGTTTCAAACCAAATTCTCCTATTACATGTACCAAGTCTCCAAACTGATTCCTGGCCTGAAATTCTGACAAATGGCTAAACTTAATAGACTACTAAGTACTGTACCTATCAACATTACTACTCATCACTGTTCTGTAAACGGATGGTTTTCTGCCAGCTGGGGCGAGGTCAAATTTCTCTCCATGGCAAATGAGAAATAGTCCATCAACTGCATACCAGAACTGAGGCAACCGGGATACTAATGTGGCCCCAAATGTATGTTCATTAATTTTACTGCTGGTTGACGTTATAGAGAGTTACAACTTTAACTGAGTCATAACAAAAAGCTCTTTGCCTATTTTTTTTCTATTAAGATGAACTAATCATAGTCTCTTTTCTTCCAATAATGTGGTCATATTTATTAAAGTTGTAGGCTCTTCAACACTTTCTTTATTTTTTCAAAATAGCAGATACTCTATATTTTAATACATATTAATATACACATTGCAGCTCTAGACTTCTATTCCATACCCATTTACTCAAAAATAAGTCCTATCAAATTAACTGGGTCTTGCTTCACAAAAGACACAATACAATTGATTTTTGTATGTAAGAAAAATATATTATTGTATTACAATCTTACATTTACCAAGAATTCCTAATGAGATTTATTCCAATATAAATGCAAATGAAAGAACTAAAATTATTTAATAGACAATAAAATTACTTTTAGGTTTTGATTAATCAGAAATGCTGAACAGTCTATATTTAAATTACTGATAAATTAGAAATGGTACCTTAGTTTTTTAATTTGTTTTTAAAATGAATTAATAGAGCATCGTATATTGAGAAGTATACATGTATTTAGGTTGGTCGCAGTGTCGTAGCATTGTGTGACCCCTTTTGCAACCTTCTGACAAGCAAAGTCAATGGGGAAGCCAGATTCAATTAACAACCATTCTGTTATAACAAATGCAATGATTCACTTAACAACTGTGGCAAGAAAGAGGCAAAACTCACTTAACAAATGTCTCACATAACAAGAGAGATTTTGGAATAGAATAGAATAGAATAGAATTAATTAATTAATTAAGGTTGATACTACAGGTAGTCCTCAACTTACGACCACCACTGAGTCCAAAATTTATGTTGCTAAGTGAGACATTTGTTAAGTGAGTTTTGCTCTATTTTGCGACCTTTCTTGCCACCGTTGTTATGTAAATCACTGCAGTAGTTAAATAAGGGAGGGAACCCAAATGTCTGCAATGATAAGGCAGGTTAGGGACTGGCAGTTCATGTTGGTCTAACTTTCTGCCAACTCAAGAACGGGTGGAGGGCACCAACTGGCAATCAGGAAATAGCATCAATAGCGGGTAATGGTTCTAATAATAGCTGTCGTTCCTAGTCTGGTGCATTCCAGGAACGTTTGGATGATAATGTCAGAATCCCTAGTCAGCAATCTCAACAGATCTGAGGAAGATTGAGTTATATAGCTCAGTTGCAAATCTAAGCACTTATCTAGAACTGAAGGAATAATGGAGGAGAGTTACTTCAGATCTTGTTTTAGTGAACTACTTGCTCTTATCATTTGTAGAGATTCCATTCACATTCCATTCCGTGTTATACATACAGATAGTCCTCGTTTAGCGAGTACCATTGAAATTAGCAACTTGGTCACTGAGTGGAAAAATCACGTGACTATGACTGTGCTTATGATTTTACTTCAGTTTCCATTTTCCCCCCACTCCTCCATCCTAACTCAAAGTAGCAAACGTATCTAACACACCTTCATCCTTCTATTTTCCTCACAACAACCCTCTGAGTTGAATGGGGCTGAGAGAGAGTGACTGGTTGAAAAAATTCTGTGTTCTCCGTTCGGCACATATCTTCATTACCTTTCCTTATGTTAAATTTACAGTTTAGCATGTTAGGCAATCTGAACAAATTGTGCTTTTCTCAATAATCCAGGGTTGAAGAAACCATGTTTGGCACAATTTGTGTCAAAGCAACTTGTGATTCCCAGGGCACAGCATGTACTGTGTAAACATAACTTACTCAATCGACCCAATTTGATGGGGTTGCATGACACACATAATTATATATTTATGGTATAGAATAATATATTTATCCAGGCAGAGCTATGCTCAGTACTCCCTGCTCCAATTCTACCTGCACAAGGATTGTGAAAGAGTTTGGATGGAGCGGGTGACTAATCCAAAATCATCCAGCGATATTCCATAGTTAAGAGTCAGCTGGAAATCGGGTTAGCTTGATGTTAAACCAGCACATCCTCCTGGCCCTTTAGCAATTTAAGGCAGGGACTGTCCTAAAATCATCCAGGAAACTGACCAAGTCTCTGTCTCTCCAATCATAGACCAACATACATTAAACATTAATCATTAAACGTACAAAATGAGCTAAGTTAATGTAATGTAGCATTCAGGGAATCCATTGGTTTAAGGTCCAATGTATTGTGTAATCCTAAATAACCGACTTCCTTGAGTAAAAGCAAAGGTTGATCAAGCATGGGGAAACATGTTACACAATTCTTTATTATTTTATTTCATTTCATTTCTATAGCCACCCATCTCAGTCAATGACACTGGGTGGCTTACAATTCAAAAACTACATTACAATTAAAAATACTAAACACATTTTAAAACATTAAAAACACGAAAAACATCCAGATTAAATATATACAGGAGCAGGATACTTGACCATTTAGCAATATAACCGAGAAAATGGGGCCCTTAACACATTCAGTACCCCAGACGCAGGAAAATAGGCAGGGTTTTAAGGGCCTTACAAAAGGCTAACTGGGTTGGGATCAGGGGTGAAATCCTACCGGTTCTAACCGGTTCTATAGAGTAGGTTGGGGGCAGCTGGTGACGTCATTAGAACCGGT
>JANHFT010001820.1:57646-70975 GCA_032467955.1 Pseudoxenodon macrops | reverse complement strand
AACCGTGTGACTTAACAAGTGCAGTGATTCACTTAACAACTGTGGCAAGAAAGGTTGTAAAATAGGGCAAAATTCACTTAACAACTTTATTGCATAGCAACAGAAATTTTGGGTTCAATTGTGATCATAAGCTCTAAAGACTATCTGCATGACTAAGTCTTTGGCTTTGTTTGGAAATAGGCCTACTTGACTAGCAAAAAATAGGTATGGGATATCCTATGGAGAAATGAGGTACAAAAGTGCAAACTTGCACAATTTAGTTTGTAATATATGGATATAATTATGACTAACCATGCTTTCCATGGCAGCTATTGTGAACATGTAAACTCTTCCACAGTAACCATTTTGGGGGAGTGATAACATGCTATCAACATTTCAAATATCACCATTAGCTTTTAAAAAATTATCTACTTTGTTGCTAACTGAAGAGCATCTTATCATTCATCATGCCATTATTTTCCTCCCTATTTATATGGGGATAGAACATACATATGATCATGATGTTTTAAATGAGGCACTCTGAAAAAGAATGGGAGAAAAAGCAGAGTAACAATAAATCAATGCATCTCTATAATTATTTTTTGATGAAGTTGTTTTCCCCAACAAAAAAACAGATTACTTACCATTGTTCAAATTGCTCCAAATATCTTGCACTAATGAAGGATTTGATGTACAGCAGGGATCCCCAACCCCTGAGCTGCAGCCCACTACTGGCTTCGAGCCGTTTGAAACCAGGTTGCAGAAGTGGCGAGCAAGTGCTTGCGCATGACCTTGCCCACCCCTCAAACAGAACCATCCCTCCACTCCCCACCCGCTGCTCCACAAAGCTGAAAAGGCTGGGGAGCTCTCGTGTACAGAATGTCAGCTAAAAGCCTAGGTATGGCATCAGCTGCTTACATCAGTTCCTATATTCTTTCATGTATTATAGCCGGTCCAAAAGTTATTCAAGGGCAGAAAATGTGAATTCAGATATATTTACTTACAGTAGAATTCTAGGCTAACCATTACTTTTTTTTTTGCCAATAGTAAATAAATGGAGCAACTCTTTGTGACACTCTTTGGATGTAGAATGCTAACCTCTTGGGTATAAAACTGATAATGGTAGTACTTCCGATACTAAAGAAAACATTTTTCCAAATACTAATTTCTTAAAAATAGAAGGTCAGTGCTTTCAAATATTCAAATATAAGTGTTATCTCAATAAGTTTCCTGTTGTGGGAAACGGAACAAAGGATCAGTAGTCCCTTGATTTAATCTAACAAACATCTTATGTTCAATTTGCCACCTCATCAGCTGGAATGTCTGTTTTTTATGCTCTCATTTTGCAAGCCTATTAAGCTCTCAGGATGAAAATTCATTCCCTTTCCAGAGATATAGATATTTGCATAATATGTCAGAAGTAGCATAATTTGAGCCTGGTCGTTTGGCCATTTGTGAGGACTTCGGGTTGATTTCTTCAATGATCCATAGGTTTATTTTCTTGGCTGTCCATGGGATTCTCAGGAGTCTTCTCCAACACCAGAAGTCAAAGGCCTTAATGCTTTTCCCACCTTGCTTCTTTAAAGTCTATTTTTAGCTTTTACGGAGTATCACAGAGAATACTATGGGCTGCAAAATTCTGATCTTTATAGGTATAGACACATCACAGCACTAGAGTATCTTTTCCAAGGCCTTCATAGCTGTTCTACCAAGTACTACTCTGCAGCATATTTCTTGACTGTTTGTTCTTTTATTGTTGATGGTTGATCCTAAATTTCTTTTTATGTTCTGTCTATCCTCCGCTTTGATATCTTCATTGTAAATTCTAAGGTTGGTTGTTCTACTTCTTGACGTTAGTTTGGTCTTCTTTAATTTTAGTCCTTTTTTTTTACTGAGCTCTTTTAGTACTAGGGATTGCAGACCCTTTACGTTTTTAGCTATCAGAATAGTGTCACCAGTATAGTGCTGGTTATTGGTTTTTCTTCCTCCAGTTTAAAACCATGCTCATCTTTTTCCAATCCAGTTTCCTTTAATATATATTTGGCATATAAGTGGAATAAATAAGAGGAAAGCATGGAGCCTTGTTTCACTCCTTTACTGATCTGAAGCCAGTCTCTTTCATCAAGTTCTGTCCATACTGTGGCTTCCTGACCTGTACATAGGTTTCTCATGAGGACAATGGGATGTTCTGGGATTCAAAAATTTTCTCACCACTTTCCACAACTTGTTATGATTAACACAATCAGAGGCTCTTCTCTAATTGATGAGGCATACACTGACTTCTTTTTTGTATTATTTAGCTTTCTCCATCATCAACAATAACGTCTCCTACTATTCGGCCTTTTCTAAAGCCATATTGAACATCTAACATCTCTTTTTCCACCCAGTATAGGGCTGAAGTTGGCATTATATGATTATGTCTCCATATTAATTTTATCAGGGAAGTGTTCTTTAATTGATGTTTTTATTTTCCTACAAAAATAAGTTTAAGATGGCTTTTCCTGAAACCATTATCATTATTATCATCATCTCATCTTTATCATCCATATTTCATATGTTGCTTGTGTATCCATCTCATAACATACCATAAAAGCATGAAAACATTATAAGTTGAAAAACACTATAAAGGTTAAAATTGATTACTTAAATATTAGGAAGAAAATTAATAAGGATAATTAATAAGGATAATAGGTGGCTCAGTGGCAAAGACACTGAGCTTGTCGATCAGAAAGGTCGGCAGTTCAAATCCCTAGTAGAAGTCTCCTGCGTGAGCAGGGGGTTGGATTAGATGACCTCCAAGGTCCCCTCCAACCTTCAATGTCATCAATGCTTGTTTTTCAAATAATTCCAGCTTTGATGCTTTGAAAAGTTACCTACTGATTTATTAATAATGTGAATGTGGCTCAGCATTTCACAGACTGACACTGTCTCACCATCATCTCTTTAAATTGCTTTTTACCAGCAATAATCTCAAGATAATTACAGATACCCTGATTTGGTCATTTTCCATATAATGAGCATGTGTTATTGGTCATGTTACAAATTGATGCCTTCATCACATTTGTACTTTTCTAAAGCAGAACCAGGCAACATGTGCCTATATGCATTTCCCATAGCATCCCAAATCAGCAGTAAACAGAAATCTCAGCATCTGAAATTTAAGTGATATTTATTTTGTTAGTATTCTTGGTATAAATATATGAATTCTACTGTCAAAATTAACTCCATTCCCAGCATTCTGAGACCGCGTGGGGAAGAAGAATGGATCACTCAGCCTCTAGATCAAAAGTCAATAGGAGAAAGCAAGTCCCTGAACAGAGGCCTCAGAGGAAATACATTGCATATTATGCATTGTGTAATTTACACACACACACAAATAAATGGATGCCCACAAATGTTATGATCCAATTACAAATGGGGAGGGTGGAGCATGACGAGGGTAAGATGGGCTCTGTTGTTAATTGATCAACCACCTCCACTGTGATGATCCCCCATTGAGCTCCCAAGCCAACTGGCACAATCAGATCTTTAGGCCCTTATGAAAGGTCAGGAAGGTTGGGGCTGACCTCACATCATAGGATAAGTTGTTCCAGAGGGCAGGTGCAACTCTGGAGAAGACCCTTCGCCTGGATCCCGCCAGTTGGAATAATCGGGCTGATGGACCCGGAAGCATGCTTCCTTTGCCGGCATGGGTGAGATGAGCCAATCCCAATGGGATGAGACTTTCCTTATGTAGCCTGGACCCATGCCACGAAGGGCTTTGAAGGTGATTGCGAACCCCTTGAATTGTACCAGAAGCAGACTGGCACCGAATGCAACAAGTGGGGCAGTGTTTACATGAGCCATTATTTGGGTCCCAGGAACTGCCTGCACCACCACACTCTGCACCACCTGGAATCTCTGAATTCTCTTCAAGGGTAGCCCCATGTAGAGCGCATACAATAGTCCAACCATGAGATGACTAATGCTCTACTATTTGCCTCAATCATTTATTACATTAATTTATTTTGGTTTTTATTAAAAAAAAATCCTCTCTCAGTGCAGTATCTCCTGGTAAATTGTAACGCAATATGTTTCAGACCAGCATATTATAGTTTAGATCTATATGAAGTTCTTAGATTTTTGTCCATTGCCTCATAATTCTGACGTATTTTATTGAAAACATTTCCATGGAATAAGGGAGATTAAAATCAGGGGGGGGGGGGAAATCATTTTTGTGCTTTATTTCCATTTCTTCATTCTCTTGCTTATCACAAAAAAAAACAAGCAAACAAAACCCCACATCACTGTTATGAAAGGAAAAAAGGCAGACTTTAGATCTATATGTTGCAAGCACTTAACCTAGAAGCACCCATATACTTTTAAACATTTTCCCCTAAAGTCCAATTCTTTCTGTTCTATTTCTCTATTTTCTCCTTTTCTTCCATCTTCCTCTTTTAACATTTTCCCCCTTTGCTCCTCATACTTTATAAAAAATATATTGCTGTTCTTTTTTCCTTCAAAACTCTAACTCTAAAGCAAGGTACAGGCTTACGTTAGGATTCAACCACCTGTAATCAAATGCTATAGAGAAAATGAAAATTAGTAAAGCTGAAATTAGCCAGAAGCCTCAGTGGTGGGATTCAATTTTTTTTTACTACCGGTTCTGTGGACCTGGCTTGATGGGCATGGCAGGGGAAGGTTACTGCAAAATCCCCTTCCCTACCGATCAGTTGGGACTAGGAGGCAGAGAATAGATGGGAGCGGGGCCAGTCAGAGATGGTCTTTACTGGTTCTCCGAACTACTCAAAATTTCCGGTATCGGTTCTCCAGAACTGGTCAGAACCTGCTGAAACCTACCTCTGAGAATCCTGTATAAGAAACTAGTGTTTTGTGATGTCACAAGGTAAGCTACACATTCTTGTAGTACTCCTGTGTGCAATGTTGTATTGCAATTTTGTCAGTTGCCCCTTTTTCCCTCCTAAGGACACATATAAAATCATGTCATATTAGTGAAAACAGATGACTCGAGTTATAAATCAGCTTTCTATGGCCCTCTTCAATGGCTCTATAAAAACCACTGTACTACATCTTATCCATATGTTTTCAGCAAACACCACCATTTATATCATGCTGTGGTCAAGGAAACTAGAGAAGGCAGAATATTTAAATTATATTGGCACTGTTTCCTGGATACACATACAGTTTAAAAGGTGCTTACCATGTCTGAAAGCCTGCATGGTCTCATCTCCCCAGGAAGAAGGGAAAGGGGAAAAAGTTGATTGTGAAATGCTGTAATCAGATATGGGGAGTGTGGTTTTGCAAGGCCCGAACCCAAGCATCTCTCTTTCTTGATTTGGAGATGAGGGGTCTGTTTCCATCACATACTGCAACACAGGGTGTTCAGATGAATTGGCTAGTAGCTCCTTCAAGATATTAATTGGTGAAATGGTAAGCTCCCAGTTAGTGATGCCAAAATCCCGCAGGTGGGCCCTGGCATGGCTGGATAACCCTGCACGTGTGTCAAAGCCAGCTCCACAGAATTCACATCTCATTAAACTGAACGTACTTGGATCAAAGTTTGCAACTATGAAAAACAAAATAATAATCAGTGTCATATAGTAAAACCGAGAGGCCGTTTATACTTCAGAAATCCTCTATTAGATCATAATGTAATAATATCTAGCTATTACAAAGATGTAAACCATTTTCAGGAAAGAAAATTGGAGATCATACATACCCATCTTCAAGGAAATGTTTTTAAAAAATTGAAACATTGAAAAAAATACAAATTGAATACATACTACCTTTTTTCTTCTTCTTTTGGAAGGAAAATCTTTGCTCAATAGCTTTCACTTCTTCTGCAGAGATGAAGTGACGGACATTGTAACTCACACCCACCCTGTTGAGGTGGCCCCGCACATGATTGGCTAGACCAATCCCATTGTGGAATCTGTCAGGACAGTAAGGGCATTTTCTCTCCTCATTTTTCAGCATTGTGGAATCTGTACCCAGAAGATCGTCCAGTTCAAGAGATCCTTCTAGAGAGGAATCTAACAGAAATACACCTAAGGGAAGAGATTCCTCCATTCCAAAGTGTCTTGCAGGTGACAACTTTTTTCTCAGATTCTTCATCTTCGGCTTCTTCCTTTTTTTGGGATAAATATTAATTTCCTCAACAAGAACAATAGGAACCATTTGATGTAACTGCTGCTGCTGTCCTGCTGATAGGGTTGTACAATCCATTGCCTTCAAAGAGCCTGCAAAAGTCCTTTTGAGTTCCAAGGCAGATTGAGGAATAATGAAAGGTTTAAAGTATCTCTTCTGTGCCAATTCTATTTCTGTCGTCAAAGGGAATTCTTCTTCAGTCATCCTAATGTTGTTTATAGATAACCATTTGCATGGTTGTTCCTCCAATCCACCTGAATGGCTTTGGATATTCTCTCTCTCAGTCTCAAGTGGCAGAGTTGTGCTTTTATTTCTCATTTGGTTCAAGGCATATGGAGAATAAGATTTTGATGAGGTAAGAGTGGACATTGCCAAGACATTCTGTGAGGAGTTATAGGGAGCTCGTTTCCTAGCCCGAAATCCTGGCATTGGGATGTCCTTTATACTAGTGCCGTTAGTTTTATGAAGTTTTGGGTGACCTGCTGTGCTCTCAAGAAAAGAGTTGTAGTGGGGCATAGTTTCACAGTGGTACTGTGGGAAGAGACTGTCTGTTTTGCTCGAATAATCACTTTCCAAAAATCGTCCTGATTTACTAGGGCTATAGTCATCCCTACTAGTGCCAGGTTGGTTCATGTCTGCTTCCAAAGTCTCTATGTTCCATGGCAGGTGGGAATGGGCATATTTCATGTGTTCTTTCAAAGTCTTTTCATCTGGTGCAGGGAAGCTGCAAAGCATGCAAATGCTAAGCTTTTTACTTTTACTGTGTGCATCATGTGCAACTTGAGATATATGTTCATTTGTCCTGAAATGTTTATACACATTGTGCATAGAGCTATTCTGCGGTTCATTGCAAGCAGAACTGCCAAACACATTCTTCAAACCTTGATTTTTCCTCTCCCTAACATGCATTTTTGCATGCCGAACAAACACTTTAGAAGAATTGGTTCCAAACACACATTTTGGGCATTGAAGCTTGGCATCTCTCCCTTCATCTGATAATTCATTAAGCTTTTGAATTTCTTCAATGATCTTTTCTCTTGATTGCTGATGAAGCCTCCTGTGCTCGTCTAGAGACTCAATGTCCCCAAAAACCCATCCACATTCATTACAGGTTAACTGATCCAGACCTCTAGTGTCTTCTTTGTCCTGATCCAATCCTCTGTTATGCTGAAGCATATGGTCCATCAAATGCTCTTTCATCTTAAAATAGATGCTACACTCAATGCATGTGTAAACAGTTGGATCCCCTTCTCGGCCAACATCGTCTTTTTCTTGCTCCTCCAAAAGGGCATTGCACATATAAGGTCTTGTTTCATCAAAAGTGCTACAGGAAGGAGATTCCACAGACCTCAAGGGAACATGTTCCATAGTGTCTTTGTCAGTAACAGTCCAACCATGTTTATGGCCAACAAGATCCATAGCTGTCTGAAGTTCTGATTTCTCTAATGCCCAGTCAGTTGGATTAGTAGAACTTATTTCATCTATATCAGAATCCACTGCTTGTCCCTTCCAGGGAGAGAACACACACTCTACACTGTTTGCTTTATTTAAGTGGGGATTTAGCATTTTTCTAAAAACTGGCAAAGCCAACAAAGAAGCTTCTCGTGCAGACTGTCTCTTAACAGACAGGTTTGTTGCTACATCTGGTGATTTTCTCATGTTTTTGGGGAGTAGCCCATGCCCTTCTCTGTGCCCAGAAATCCAATCAGATCTGTGAAAGTCTTCTTTCTCCAACCCTTGAGTTTTGTTCAAGTGTTCTTTGTTGAAGGTATCTACATGCTTTGGTTCACTGCTATGGTATATTTCATCTTCACTAACAGTCTGTACTCCAACAAGTGGTGGTGAAGCCTGAGAGTGTAAGTGCTCAGTCTCCCTTCCTAAATCCTTAGTATTCACCTTCAGCATTGTTATGAGTTTTGATTCCATTGCAGAAGTGAATTCCTTTGGGTTACAAGGATTTCTCCATTCAGCTTCCTTAGAGTTCATTGAATCCTTCAAACCAGAAAGTTTTTCTAAAGTGCTTTCTTCCCTGGAGACACTACCCATTGTCTCCAGCGTAGACCAATCCCATAAGACATTCGTGCTTCTTTGATCCACGGATCTGTTAGGATCTGCTTTACAACAGCCTTTCCTGAATTTTAAACAGTCTTGTGTCTTGTTGCTGAAAAGAACAGTCAAGGGATGTCAGTTAAAAACTATAAATTGAAACTTTTTTATTATTATTACTCTATATGACTATTAAGGCATAACTGCTATAAATCCAATGCCAGTTTAAAAAGAAATAATAACAATCCCCAAGGAAATATCTTTATACTATGAAAACTCTTGTGTCTGTTTGCAACCTTCCATAGGATGAAATAGTACATCACAAGGCAGCAATTATTGAACCAAGGCAACTAACACGACAACTTTCAAAAACTCAAAAAAGTTAATAGGGGACTCATGCGTATTTAACATGCATGAAAATTGGTTCTCATATTCTCTGGCCTTTTGGCAACTGCTTCTTCATTCAATGTTGGAAAGGTTTTTTCTTCTGTAAATTTTCACCATTGCATCTATTTCTTTTAAATTTCCTTGTTCACTTTTGGATAGCAGACTCTTTCAACACAAGCTGCAAATGCATTATTTACTTTCTAGAATAAAGGACAATCTTGCACAAAACTATACTTCAGCAAACTTTCATCATGTTAATATACAATATATATAGCACATATGTTCACACTAGAGAGTATGTGTACATATTATTTGCTGAGCATATAGAAAAGTGATGCAAAAATTGTGGCTTTTGGATTTGAGCTGAGATGGCGCAGTGGTTAGAATGCAGTACTGCTACTTCTGCTGCCTGCCGGCTGCCTGCAATTTGGCAGTTCAAATCTCACCAGGCTCATGGTTGACTCAGCCTTCCATCCTTCCAAGGTTGGTAAAATGAGGACCCAGACTATTGGGGGGAATATGCTGACTCTACAAATCACTTAGAGAGGGCTGTAAAGCACAGTGAAGCGGTATATAAGTCTAAGTGCTATTGTTATTTGCCAAAATAGTCCCAGCAGTCTCAGTCAGAATAGTTGCTATTTGCCAAAGTTAATAATGGGGGAGACTGAAACTCTTGTTTAGTTTCACAGCCATACTCCTACTACATTATTAATATAGCAGCAAGGACTATTAAAATATGAAGCAACATACTACTTAAAGGCTTAAATAAAGGATGATATTATACCAATGAACCATATTCATTATTTTCTGGCAGTCTTCCACAATTTTATACTTTTTTACAATTCTCAAATAAATGTATTTAGGATCAATCCTCAGGTAGTAGACATGTTGCATGTTATCCATTGATCTAAAATGTACATTTATCTGGCTTGATTATGCCTCAATTCAAAAAGAAGCTATGGAATTTCCCCAAAAGAATTATATGGGTGAGGTTATGCACCTTATTTTGCATGACATTAAATTAAGCTTAATGTTCCAATGCAAGTGAAAACTAAACTGGTCCACAGAATGTTAAATTGCTAGCTCTTTCTCATAAATGCGAACACTTACCAGGCTTCTTTCTTCTGAGTTGAGATAGATATGATACTGTGAGAAAGGCTGACCTCATCTGCAACAGAGAAAAAGTAACATTACAAGCTGGCAGCACAAAATATTGAGGGGTTTTGTATAATTTACAATCATGCGATTTCAAAGCAATACAGCCTTCCCAGCAGATAAACCCACCCAGCTTGTGTGCCTTCATGGGGGTGATTTAGGATTAGCATGGGATTTCTAACCCACACTGTTTAATCTTGAACACAAACAATTTGATATAATCATTTTTTGCAGTAAAGCAGTTTAAAATAAATAACAACAGATTTGAAATTAAACATGTCCATGCATTTTTCTTATACAAGTCAAATTATTTAGTCATGCTTGGTTTTGCTTGAATAATTTCACCATTGGGGTAAGACCATATATTTTGCATTTTCTAAACCGCACTCTAGAAGAGAGGTATTGTGCATCTGATAATATTAAAATCTTTCTTCCTCTGAATTGGATTGAAGGGAAGTTGTTTCTATTTTAAACATAAAGAACAATGTACTTAAAATAATGTGTGTGCTGCAGCTGCCAAAAAAGCCAACACAGTCCTAGGCTGCATTAACAGAGGAATAGAATCAAGATCACATGAAGTGTTAGTATCACTTTATAATGCCTTGGTAAGACAGCACTTGGAATATTGTGTCCAGTTTTGGTCACCACAATCTAAAAAAGATGTTGAGACTCTACAAACAGTGCAGAGAAAAGCCACAAAGTTAATTAGGGAACTGGAGGCTAAAACATATGAAGAACAATTGCAGGAATTGGGTAATTTAATGAAAAGAAGGACGAGGAGTGACATGATAGCAGTGTTCCAGTATTTGAGGGGTGCCACAAACAAGAGGGGGTGAACCTATTTTCCAAAGGACCAGAAGGTAGGACAAGAAGCAATGGATGGAAACTAATCAAGGAGGGAAGCAACCTCCAACTGCAGCATTTTACATTTTAAAAAGAGAATTATTATGTCCCCTCATAAAGTCCTGTGGTGCTTCCTCATTGTGGTTGGGGGTGTTCCTGGGAGGGGTAAGCAAAGGACACCAGAACTGTATGCCAAAAGTGTACATTCCCAGCAAGGACTACCAAAGGAATGAAAGTCATTCCACCTGCACAGCTAAAGCGAGAAGACATCTATATTTGACAGCAATGATATTGGAACCAGAGGATATACAGGTAATCCTCAATGAGCAGTCACAATTGGAACTGGAAATTCAGTTGTTAAGTGAGACAGTTGTTAAGTGAAACCATAACTATGATTACAATCTTATTTTAGCTCTCCTTTCCTTTACAGATCTATGAAGGTTGTAAATTGGAGGATTGGCTGCAAAGTTACTTTTTCATCATAGTTGTAACTGCAAACTGTATGAGGCAGTCACTAAGCGAGGTCTACCTGTGTAGGATATAGGAAGCAAACGATCGCTTTAGTGACAATGGTAAGGCAGCAATTCATATTGCACAAGACAAAGCAATGGCAAACCACTCCTGTATTTTTACCAAAAAAACCACATGGAATAGAAAATATAAAGTGATTGACAGTACAGTGCTGGGTGATAGGGCCCTCAGGTCAGATGGCACTCCATATGTTATTGAAGAGCTCAGAATTGTTCAGAGTATTAATGGTGTTTTGACATGGCTAGAATTAAAGCCTGTAGGATGTCTAATTGCTGTTATTGCCCTGCAGGAAAAGAAGATCCAAAGCTAGAAAGGCAGAATTACAGGAGGAACATGAAATGCAAGAAGCAAGAACATGGGGAAGTTCAACAGAATGAAAGATTAAGTGAAATGACTACTAATTGACATTTTAGACATTACAAAATTGAGATGGATTGAAATTGTACATCTTTAATCAGATCACATTGTTTAATATTCAAGACATGAAAAACAAAGAAGGAACGGCAGTGCTTTTATAGTTACGAGTATAGTAAGAACAGTACATCGCTACAGTGCAATCAATAACCAAATAATATTGATGAGCTGTTGTGTATAACCCTTTAATATGGTGATCATTCATATTTATGTTCCAGCTGCCAATGCAGAAGAAGAGGAAGTTGCTGTATTTTATGATCACGTTCAATTTGAAATCGACAGAAGATGCAAGGAAAATGTATTCCAATGTGATTGGAGACTGGAATGCCAAAGTTGCCAATATGAAAGAGGAAAGCATAATTGGATTGTATGATTTAGGAAGCTAAAATGAAGCAGGAGACCAGCTTATAAATTTCTGCCACTCCAATGGATTCTTCATAGCTAATTCAAACAACCAAAAGAATACTTCAATACATTAACATTACCAGGTGGAAAATATGGAAATCAAATTGATTTATGTTGTTGTTAAATGAAGTAACTCAATTATAGCATTAAAGACAGGTGCTGACTGTGGAACAGATCCCAAACTGCTTATATGTAAATTCCAAATTAAACTAAAGAAGAAAACAACTATGGCAGTTAATTTGTATGAGATGATCTTGAAATAAACCCATCATTTTCAAGAATAAATTAGGAATTGTTTTGAGGTTCTGAACCTAATTAATAGAAAATGAGAGGAGCAGTGGAAAGAATTTAAAGAATGATTTCTTTAAGAATTAATGTGAAAAGAGACTGCCAGAAATGAAGAAACAGAAGAAAGTAAAAAAGGAATCAAAACAACCATGGAAATTGCCAAGAAGAGAAGGCAAAGCCAAGAAAGACCAAAATCTCAGAAATAAATTTAACAAAGAATTACAGAGACTTGTTAGTAGAGACAAGAAGCAGGATTTCAACAACATGTGTAAAGACATTGAAAATGGAAACAGATATGGAAAAACAAGAAATGTCTTTCAAAAGATCTCTGAATTCAGAAGTAGTTCCAACCTCGGATTGGTATGCTAAAAATACCAGTGGACAGATAGCAACAGATTCAAAGGATTTAAACAAAGATGGGAGTGTACTGAAATACTGTACAGTAAGATGTCAACAGCCAAGATTCCTTAGAAAATATTCCTTACTTATAAGAATCTCTAGAAGTAAAAGATGAAGTTAGATCAGCATGCTTTTGACTACCAAGTCTGAAGGCTACAGGAACTGATAGAATACTCACAGAACTTTGGCAAGTAACAGAATAAGAATTAGTAAAAGCTCTAACTAAACTATGCCAGAATATTTGGAGAATGACATAGTGGCCAACAGATTGGAAGAGGTCAATCTATGTACTAATACCAAAAAAGGCTTAATAGAGTGTGCAAAGTATTGTACGGTATCCTTAATTTCACATGCTAGCACAAATAATGCTTAGGATCATCCAATACAGATTAGAGCACTATATGGAAAAAGAGATGCCAGATGTTCAAGCTGGCTTTAGAAAAGGCCAAGGAACATCAGACATTTATGCTGATGCACAATGGATAATTGAGATAGCACAAAATACCAGAAATAATTTAGCATGTGCTTCATTGATTATAGGAATGCCTTTGGCTATGTTGAACGCATCAAGTTATGGAAAATGCTCATAAAAATGGGAATCTCATTGTCCTTATGAAAAATTTATATACAAGTCAGGAAACTACAGTAGAGACAGGCTGGCTCCAGGTTGGCAAAGGAGTGGGACACGGCTCACACTCCTTTGCCAAGGAGGTGGAAAAGGGAAGCGGTTTGGCG
>JANHFT010001820.1:40003-54775 GCA_032467955.1 Pseudoxenodon macrops | reverse complement strand
AGTTTGCACGTTGAATGCCGATGCGGCACATGTAAGAAGATTCTGTAATACTCCTCATTAACCCCCACCCATATTCACACAGTATAATAAAAGGAGACGTTCGGAGTTTATCTGCGCGCCTTCATCCCGAGAAACTTCTGTGTCCGTGTCGTTTCTTCAAATTGGACCCTCATGAGGCGCCCATCCGAGCAAAAGCCGGGTGAAAGTCACACTTTACATAGATCAAAGACTGAAGAATGAATTATTCTGCTAACGGGAAGGCTATATAAGGGAAAATAAAAATAACTACGGTATGTGTTAAGTGAAGGATCTAGGAGAAAGATAGGCAACAAGGAATTATCAAGATGCTCTGGACTTCAATTTTCATAATCATTTGCCATTGGCCATGGTGGATGTGGTTGATGAGGGTAACAGATGTAGAACATGGCAGATCTTTGATTTTATATATTTTACATAAAAAGATTTTTATAGAGATTCTGAAAAGGATCTTTGTAAGAGAAAAAAATAATACTTTTCAAATGCTTGCCTGAGATATATATGTGATGGTTGATGTCATTCCAATTATATATAGAGTTGTATCACTGTTTGCATTAACTGTTTAATTTCTCATTATTTATCACTTACTTAGCTGACATAACATAGCTTGAATTTCTGAAGTATACGACATTTATTTTGGAAAGGTACTTTGCTGTTAAAAACATATATAGAGTATGATTGCATAAATATTAGTTATAATTTATAAAATTCTTGTCCTGATCTTTTCATTAAAGATATCAAGAACTGTAGGTATTCTATTAGGTAAGAAAAGAAAGATAAAAAAAGAGAAATATTATATTTTAAATAGCTTTCAGTAGCTAGCTAGACATTTTAGACATGCATAATGAGACTATTTTACCTTTTGCTTGCCATCACCAATAAAAACAGTTATTTTAGAATGATTTATGTCTTAAAATTATTTCCTAAAGAAATATTTATAAAATTGTTACTACTGTATATCATAATATCCATAATGTCAATATTTCCAACTAAACACAATCTTCATTAAATCTATGAGTGCAACCCAAAATATTGGGTCATATATTTTACATCTACAGAATTATATTTACTAAAACTGTCAAGGACCAGGTCAACATGTGAATGTTCAATTAAACTGATTTGTTGCTAAAGGTCTCTGCATAGAAATCTTCTCAACTAATGAGTTAGGTAGGGTCAGCGACATTCAAGAGGGTTAGACTTAGTTTTCTTTTGGATACCTAGGGTTTCTAGGCTGATCCCTCTCTTCACTGCACTCCTAGGCTCTGACATCTCTTCTCCTACTGAAACACAAATTTCTTCTTGATTTTAAAGATATAAAGCTTTAATCAAAATCACTTACATTAAATCAACAGCCATAATCTAATGATATTTTGAAATTTTTCTTACTTCAGTATTTTTTACTTCTGTGTAAGTTCAATGAAGTCAGATACAATGTAATTGGCTAAGTATATGAAGTGGAAAAAACATTCAAGAAGTCAATGACAAACTACACTTCCAATGCTACCAAGAAAACTGCATGGATGTAGTCACAAAGAATTGAGATCAGCTCAAGGGATTTTTTAAAATATAGAAACATCTAGAGCAGCAGTCCCCAAACTTTTTGGCATCAGGAACTAATTTCATAGAATCCAATTTTTCCATGGATCGGATGGAAAGAGAAGGAGCATGCAACCTAGATCCCTTGCATGCGCAGCTTATAGTAGGATTCACACTCGTATGAGAATCTAATATCTGATTATTTGAAGTGTAGCTGAGGCAGTGATGGGGAACAGCTGCAAATACAAATGAAGCTTCCTCCTCCCCACTCTCTTCCAGCTGTGAGGCTCAGTTCCTAATAGGACACGGACCAGTCAATGGCTGAGGGGTTGGGGACCCTGATCTAGAGATTTACAAACTAAAAACCAATGGCTACAAAAATAGTACTTTGAATGGCAGATGGAATGAAATATCAACACTGTTTATTAGAAAACATTAACTATCCATAAGTTGAAGCTAAATCCATTGTAAAGGTCAAGCATGCAAAAGGCATAAAGGAGCAGTAAAGATCAGCATATAACTACTGGTAAGTAAGATGTTTTTATTGCAATACGGGTTGATATTTGGATCTTCACATGTTTGACATGGTGCAGCAGGTACCGTAACTCAAGTTACAGTACAATGCAAAGTTTATAATAACTGAAATCAAACCTCAAGTATTGTTTTCTATTTCTCTCTCTCAGAAAATGAACATTGAAATGAACACTGAAAAACATTTCTTGTCTTCACTTTTACCAGCAGAAACAGGATCACAAACACACTGTAGGCCAAAAAAGCCACACTGGAACAGAGGCCCATTGTTTTTTAGCAGTCTTAAGAATTCTGTTAATGCAAGACAGGATTAGCCATCTTGCGCTGCATTTAGAGTTTGTTTTAAAAAGAGACACATGCATTTTACAAAATATTAACTTTGTATTCATATGATTACAAAATTATTTTAATGTATTTTAATTTAAAAAAAAAAATCTTAAGAGATATAAGGTTTTGTCATGGTCTCCAGAAATTTAGAAAATATTGGAAAAAATAATGATGTTACCAAATTCTTCATCATCTTGATCAGGGGTGTCAAACTGGCGGCCCAAGGGCCAGATGTCTCACATGCAGGCCATGCCCACCCCAGCTCCATGAAGGGGAAAAAACATCACGACACGTCATGTTACGGCAACATGACACGGTGAGTTTGAAACTGATGAATAAATTCATCAAAATTATAGCCGCAAAAATGAAACCAATCTAACAAAAGTAAATATGAAGGATACATCAATGAATTCCCTATTTCCAAAAATGTGGCATCCACTTCCAGAGCATGGTCAGCAGTTTTACTAAGCAAATATAGTCCATGCTTAGTGACCACAATTGGGACTGGCAACTCTGTCGCTAAGCAAACCAGCTGTTACAGTAAATGGAAACTTATATGACTGCAACGGTGCTTTTTGGCTCAAAACTGAGAGTTCACACGTTTCACTTTTGCCTACCTCCTGACCGCCTTCCTTTCCTTTGGAATGGTAAACCCAGGACTGGGATAATTAACAAGAAGGAATTAAAATTTGTATTTACATTGATTTGAGAGGGAGGGATTACAAGAGAATAACCAGGCTCACAATGGGAATACATATTGAAAGCAATACTGGACACTGGCAGTTTCAAGTGCATTACACAACCTGCTGCATTCCTCATAATTCTCTTGTAATCCTTTCCTCTGAAAACTTTCTGCTGGGGAGTGGAATTAATCAGGCACAGGAGAAATTGCCTATGGAAATTGTTTGGTTATTTTCCTCCCCCTCACAAAAGGGAGAGATTGGAGAATATACAGGCATACAATGGGGAATTATCTGGGCTGTTTATGTAGCTGCAAACACCAGCATATTGCTTTCAATGTGTATTCTCCACTGTGTACTTCTTTACTTTCTTGTATTGCCTTTCTATTCAATCTGTCTGCTCTAAAATCAGGGGAGGGGAAGAAAAACAACAGGACATTACGTTCTGATGACAATGCCAATCGCATGACTGACAGACAGTACTGGCATAACTTCAAAAGGTCACTGAATGAGGCTGTTGATAAATGAGGCTTACCTATAGCAGGGGTGTCAAACGTTCATCGTCACAGTGTCATCACGTGACGTATCGGGACTTTCCCCCCCTTTGCTAAACCGGGCAGGGTGAAGCAAGCACATGATGCATCTGGCCTGTGGGCCGCAAGTTTGACACCCTTGACCTATAGAAATAATCTGAAAACGATCATAGAAACTAGCTAACTGAAAACACTACTCTCATTAATAAGAAGTTTTATGTTGATTTATCCTTCCAGTGGAAATTTCCTTGCCCAAGCTCTCAGGCTGGCTAGGAACCTCTAGACAAGAAAGGAAGCACCTCAACCAATTAAATAAATCTCACACTTGTTCTTCTGGCTAAGAATACTTGGGCAATTGGCCAATTTCTTATTCCTCAAAATGCCAATTTATCACATGTATTCTACAATTGTAATTTTCACCTTGTCTGATTAGTTGTGGTGGGAATTTTATCTTGCCATCTCAGGTGTATTGCAAGCTTCTCTATGGTCAAGCTTCTGAAAGAATTACCTTTGCAATAGTTACCTGTGACAACAAACCTATGGCAATTTCCTATACAATTTCCTATGCAAAATGTCAGAGATAGACCATTATATATTGCTGAAAGGAGAATGTTCATTCAGCTCATAATAAACCAAGTATCAAAAATAAAATATAAGTGATTTCTGATCCAATTTCCAGGTGCACCACATACTGAACTGCAAATATCAACTTTTAGCTAAAATAAGAATGGCTTTCAGTCATTCTGGCTGTGAAAGGTAAACTTGAAAATGTGTGAGTGAGGCCTAATGAAATTTCACAGCTTCTTAGGAAGCATGTTTTTCAATGCTCTGCACATTTCTCTTTGTTTCTTCATGACCAGAAGGAACTAACGAAGTTGGCAAAAAAAAAAAAAAAGGCAAGCAGAAAGATGTTTATATACTTTTCAAAATTCAGCTATTTCTGAATGTCATTTGGAATACATTTGAGCAGGCATTCATTTTTCTTATATGTAAATAAAAATATCCATGGATGGATTCTCAGCCCATAATCAAGTACCAAGGAAGCAATAATAATAGCAGATATAAAAATATAGCAGAGATCAGGGTTAATAATACTGTATCCAATTCTTAACATCCAAAATTAATAATTCTGATACATTCCACACAATATTTGCCTTAATGGATTACTGTGTGGAAAACTGTTTTTGTCTGTTGCAAAAAAAACACATTTGACCATGAAAGAGAGAATTTTTTTTATAATAAAACAATTCAGCTGGATGGAGCACACAGAAAAATAAACTTTATATAGTTCCAAGGAAATGGCATCCAACAACTAAAATTCAAAAGCCACAACTCTCCAATGGGCAGAATTCTACCATGTAGAGATTTGATATTATATTTATTATCACAGTAATAATTATTTCTATAATTACAGATACTCATTGACTTACAATTCATTTACAATGGTATTGAAAAAAATGACTGATGACTACTGACAACCATTACAGCATCCCTGTGATTACGTGATCAAAATTCAGATGCTTGGCAACTGACTCATAGTTATGACAGTTGCTGTGTCCTAGGGCCATGCAATCCCCTTTTGCAACCTTCTGACAAGCAAAGATAATGGATAAGTCAGATTCACTTAGCAACCACATTACTAACTTAACAGCTGCACTGATCCAACTTGCAAGAAAGGTTGTAAAATGGGGTAAAATTCACTTACCAAATGTTTCATTTAGCAAAAGAAAGTTAGGGCTCAATTGTGGTTGTAAGATGAGGACTACCTGTATTGTATTTCTACACCTCCTAAATTTCTTCTAACATCAAATCTTTTTGATTAAGGGTACATTTCCTTGCTTCACCGTATGTAGACTTTGTTAGGAGACAAAACATACGTGGTATTCTAGCATGCAGTGTCAATTTTCTGGAGCCAAGTGACATACCCAAACAAGGCTTTTATTCTGCGATTACTTCAACTGAAATTTAAAAAAAAATCTGTAACCTTAATATCTTTTCCCGCCACTTTTTTAACCTTCTACATGAACACAATGCACATACACTAAAGAGGAAATTATGAGATGCCTGGATTGTAGGACTGCTAACTAAAAACACTCCAAGACTAGCTCCCGCCATCTAAAAGATACAGCACACAAGCATTTTTGTGGACTTTCTTCCTATAAGCCTTTTGTGAGATTTAAGGCTTCATTTCTGCTCCTTAATTCAACTTTATGAAAAAAGAGCCCAAACTATTAGATGCTACTCACATCAGTGCAACCACATTGTGTATTTTATGTTCCCAAACAGAATAGAGAGAGATAGGGTTGCCCTCAGCTTGAAAAAAGTACTCAATCCCATATGCAGAAATTGTTAACAAAAAATGCCTATGCTTCCTAATAAAAAAAGGTAAAGCTTTCCTCTGTCCAACTGTGTCCCTAATACTAGCATACATTTTTATCATGTTCCTGTATGTCTTAAATAAACATACTATGGTTATATATTTCCAGCCTTAATCCAATTATCCACAGCATAAGAATCACATTTAGATCTTTCTGTGATTTTGTTCTTGACGTTGGATAATTCTTTCATTTTCATCTCAGGGTGCTCTCTGAACTCTGGCTTACCTATGGAGCAAGATATTAAAGCCTTATGAAGCTGCCATTATGTAGCACTACACTTACCTGTGACTTCACAGTCTTCCAAAGCAGCATCTGAATCTTGATGAATGAATAGGGATAATAAATTGATACCCACTTTATGACTACACATCTCAGTCACTTTCCCCTCTCTATTCATGGCTTCTAGTTTCTCTGAAGAATTTGGGATAGCCTCTTTCAGATCAATCCCCCCCCCTTCCTTTGATGCCCTCAACAAAGCTGTGTGCTCAAGAGATGTTTTTGCATCTTTGAAAAAAGCAGGAATTATCGCTTCACCTTGGGGATACTCAAGGGCAATAAGATCCTCTTTGTTTGACACAAGGGTCATTGGCACAGCTTTTCCTTGGTCATCCTCATGCTCTTTCTCCTGTTCTGATAAAGCAGTGGAAACCGATTTCTCCATTCCTTGTGGATTCCGCTGTGTCAATTTCACAAACCAAACATCAAGGCTTTGGTGGATTTGCAACAATTACTGCCAGACAACCTATAATAAAAAAGGTATCATAATGTCTCGTGTTTAGAATAATTTAGGAGGATGAATTTCACACAAGTCCTTTTTCAAATATGTTGATTGAAATTTAATGTACCTGTTACAAATATTCATTATGTGATTCAGAACAAATGTCTCCTATCTAGAGGAAGAGATACTTTCTGGAGTAGAATGAAATAATTTTGTTCAACAGAATTGAATAATATACACCAAGTCAAACATGTTTTATTTACAGTCTTGTCTTGCCTGTAAAACAGCTTAATTCAGATGCAAATCTGTAACATAGGTATCCCAGCTTGCAGTAGGATATTGATATATGGTTGGAGTAAACCAAGAAACTCTTGAGATTTCGAGTATCAAACTTGACTTCAAGCATCAAGCTATAACTGCCTTATACATAGCAGACTTCAATAAAGTCACTTTAATATGTACTGCAGAAGACAAAGATATGACATACATATTTTCCAGCCTTGACTGTTAAGAGTTCTACAGTATTAGAGTGCTTTCAACTTGATATGTGGCACATTGGTGACAGAAATTCTAGTGTAATGAACAATATTTAAAGAAATATATTAATGAGAAGTATATGTCAGCTGCATTTTATCTATTATAGGATAATTCATCGTATTCTGAAATAAAAGTATAATCTGAATCTCACATGACATGCATGAACAAAGACAGTTGTCTATATGTATGCATGGGAAGAGAAATAGAAAAAAAACAAGTAGAAAGCATATCATTCACAAGCAGGAAGCTCTTACCTCTTGGTCAATTAAACGTATGACCAATATTTATTGCAGATACAGCCAATCAGTATACATTTAGCTGTGTTATATAAGTATTAAATATAGAATTGCAATCTATGTACAATTTAATAAAATGCAATTCCTAAAAGGAAAACACAATTTTCTCCAAAAAAACATAACTACCTACACCTAGGATTTATATTGACTTTATTTAATTACCCAGATGAAGATACATTATGGTGGAAAAGTTGTATCAAACTGACAATTCTCAAATCCTATGCTACACATATGTTAACATTTCGCTCTATTTGTCTACCAATTCCAAGCCAATTAAATCATCAAAGGAATTAACTCCTTACTATTCTGTAAGGAGTTACTACAGAATAAATCAGAAAAAACAGTGCCACAATCAATCAATCAATCAATCAATCAAATTAAATATCAGTTAGCTCAATCGTAAAAAAAAACTTTTTGAAGAGTTTCAGATAAACATGTTTACTATCTGACACCAAAGGAACAATAAAATAACTATCAGCCAAGCTTTTCTAGGAATAGCATTCTCTATTCAGGTCAGCATTCCAGTAACCATCTGCCAATCTCTATTTGGCAGACGACACTTTTGAGCAATCGTCCTGATTCTAAGGTGTTCATGTAATTTTGCCATGATTTCTATTATCTCTTTACCCAAATAAACTAACATGTGACCTTATTTCTTTCTGTATAAACTCTTCTTTCAAAGTAAGATAAAACTGGTTGAGATTACATTGAAGTAACTTTTTAATTAAAAAAATCTATGTCTATATTTAATTTGGAATTCCATGGTTTCCTACATAAGAGTCTCAAATCTTTTTGGCCTATGAGCCCATTGGAGTTTTGAGGATGATATGGCTGAGTGCTATCATAAAATGTCTGGCATGAATTGTGGCTAATATGTAGTGTCGGAACAAAGTATTCCTTTTTTAGAAAGGAAAGCAGGTGAAATTAGAATGCAGGTATACTGTTTTAATCCCATGTCTCTTGTATCAATTCTCAAAAAGATTAGCTAATTTCCCCCCCAAAAAAAAAAAATTTCCCCAAATAGATTAACTTTGAAATTATTTCCTTTCAAATGCAAAAATCAGCAAACCCCATAGTGCAAATATCACAATCATGTTCAACAATAAATAAACAAAAGGAGAAAGGAAGAGAGACCTGGTTCACATCCAAGTTTCTTTATCCTGAGTTCCTACATAAATGACAGTTGACTATGTTCACATAACTAAGCCATGAATAATAGTTTACAGACCACAAGGACTTACTTAATTGTAAGCCAGTCCCCTCCCAGCCACATTATTGTTTAGTAGGTGTGCAAATCTAGTCACTGTTTTTTATATTTCCAAGATATTATATGTATATGTTCTCTTCATCCGTTATTCAAATAATCATGCATTCTATTCCTTAATCACACAAATATAGACATCCATCTTTTTCTCTTCCACTCTGTAACTTCTCTGATTCTTCCTCATTAAGTCAACCCTCAAATTTCCTCTCCCAGGCTCTATTTCAATTATATAATTCTGCTGAATCATATTCAATTTGCAATCTATCACTTAATATTTTTTTCTTAAATATCATTTCCAAGTCAGTTATTCCAATGTGTCATTGTGTTCAAGGAATTATAGACAAAACAGAAAAATGCTTCTGCTCTTTTATTAACCTATGTCATCCATTAAAGGGACACTCTCACCAAGAGAACTAAACTCAGAATTCTAGCCACTGAGATCATACTTTTAAAATAATTGTACATAGGATCTAGAATTTTAAGTATATATTTTTTCTCTCATTTCATCTCATGATATCTACTTTTTGCTTTGAATTATATATAAACTACATCCTGCAGTGGTGAAAATGAAAACAGGCATATTAATTAAAAGCAAATATATTAGTCGTAGACCACTTTATGAACCCATATTCATTAAATTATAGTTAGCTTGAAAAAGATAAAAGACAAATTACTGTGGATGGTCATAAAAGCTGTGATCAAGCCATAGTTTTGGGTAAACTATGTGTTTTGTCTATTATATGACATTTATCACATGTGGATCAGTGGTGGGTTCCTACTGGATCTCTCCTAATTGGCGATCTGGTAGTGCCGGTGGCGGGAGGTGCACCGACCCACACAGGGACACTGCACATGTGCAGAAGCACCACGTGGGCGCGCAGGTGCGCGCGCAAACAGGTAGTGCCAAAAAGATAAACCCACTACTGATTTGGAGACCAAATTGCTATTTATCAAATTTATATAACTGTCCAGTTCACAAGAAGCAAAAAAGTACAAAAACAATAAACAGTTATTCACATAAACATAGTTGTATTAAAAACATTATAAACACTGCACAGCATGTAAGGAAGTACCCCAGTGAATACATGGGAGTTGGCTAAAACTACTGCACTTCATTGTTCTTCATGAATAACATTTTAAACAATATACTAACAGAGAGATTGGCAATATATATTATCTCATCTATAGTCAACAGTAGCTGGTTCTACTGGACTCAGATTGTTCCCTTAGACAGTAAGATTCAGACAATTCATTTGGAATCAAGAAGACATGGTTATTTCATCCCCAAACCAATGCCAGTGGAAAAACAACAAATACAGTTACCACTAGGAGGAGATAGATGTTCAAAAGTGAAATTAAATGAGTATGTGGCTGTCTAAATACACAGAAATGGCATGTGGGTAAAAACAGAAGACAACCACTTCACAAACAGTTTCCTCACCATGTCATATTTGCTATACCTTTATTCTATATAAATTGTTCTTGAATGACAAATTGACCTCCACCCAAAGGTCAACAATCTCTTCAACATGCCTCTTCACAATCTGCTTTGCTGTGGCAAGTACCTAAATTGACATTATAAATGTTTGAGTTTGCAAAGATGCTACATCAGAAAGGCAGTAATCAGCAGAATGATGAACTATAATTTAGTTTTTAACATAGTTGCCCTAACCTACCTCCAACATTCTTCAATTGGGACCTTTGTGTCAAAGAACTAAATAAGACTGGCCACTAATTTCTGTTAAGTTTAATGAAGATACAGCATACTGAATACAGTGGATTAATACACTGCCAGGATTCCCTTGCCATGCATCTTTGACAAGAAAGATACACTTACTCAAGAAAGAAATAATGCTGAGTAATTAATTTATCTCAGGTACAAATATTAAAAAACAGCAAAGGCACTACAATTTGTTATTCTACAGTAGACTTGTAAATGTAAAATGCAAAAATGTAAAACAGAAGCACTACCACTTGCTTTTCATGAAATGAAAAATACCCAACAAAAACAAAATGGCTTTATTACCATAATTGCCCAAACCATCAGTAATCCATATATTAAGGCTGAGTTTATATATTATGTTAAGTCATGTTTTCTTCAATAAACTACAATAGCTGGATTCACACAACACACTAAGCAAAAACCATTCAAATCACACCATATATTAATATAACGTGAAAGCAATTTAAAAATATAATAGTTTGAATACCATTACTTGGACATTTTTCAAAATAATCCACATGAAAAACTGGAATAGTGAAATGATAATTGCTGTTTAAATAAATCAAAACTTATGCATGTTTATTCTGAACTTGTTACATTATATTTACACTACTCTTAGAGAAGTATATGTTAAATTGCACTGATGAGGAAAAAAATATACTTCTGCTTCTAGAACATATAACAAAGTTATACAAATATAACTTCCCTTAACAAATTGTCATACACTGCTTTACAGTATGTACTGATATAACAAAATTTTGTAAATGAAAGAGAAAAAAAATGTGCATGTATAAAATGTTATTTTATTTTAAAAGTAATAGCACAGTTCAGACTAGGTCGCAGTTCTACAGAAATCACAATCTGAATTTCAACTATATAGAAGGCAAAGAAAGAAATGAGAAGGATAACAAAGAGAAGGAAAAGAATTACCAAGAAATGTTTTCAGCAAATATTTTCCCTGCTATGAGTGATGCAGGGAAGTGAGTGATTATTAGCAAGTACAGGTCATAACTTTTCAGAAGCCTCTGTCTCTGCTCTTCCGATTGGCAATAATACCCAGAAAGGGAAATTTAGAATGACCATCCTTTTCTTGCTACTTTCATTAATACCATTAGGATTTGTATTGCCTATATGCATATAGAAACATTTCCACATATTTATTATTTTTGAATTTATGTGAAATAATATATCTATTATTGGTTAACAGATGAAGCGTTGTGTTTGAAAATTAGACAATGATTTTAATTATAAGAAGATTAAATTATTATAAAGTTGACCACAATGGAAGAATTCAAAATGTATTAATAGCTCCTTAATAAAAAAATGAATTCATTCTTTTAACTGCAACCAAAGACTTGGAAATAACAAATACACATTTAATCAACACCTGCCTGAAAAAAATAAGCTGAAAACAAGTACGTATGGTTTAATATAATGTTATTTTGTTATTATTGTTGTTTGTGCCTTTGAGTCCTGATAACTGCCTGAACTAGTCTTTACAGTTTTCTTGGCAAGGAATTTAGAAGTGGTTTGCCCTTGCCTTCTTCCTAGAGCTAAGAGAGGAAGCTCAAGTCACGCAGCTACCTTCAGAACTAAGGTAAGACTAGAACTCAGGTTCTCGCTGTTTTTAATTTAATGCCTTAACTGCTATATCAAATAGCTCTCATTAATGTGTGGCAACACACTTTCCCTTTTGGTTAATTCCTGGGAGATGTATACAAACATACATTTAATCCATTTTCAATTATTAGTTAATAGACTTTATATTGCTTCATTAATCCAATAATGTCTTATGATGAAGAATTCAGTAAACTGAAAAACTACATACTCCTAGGAAGCAACAAGGATTTCATTTTTTTAATAGCCATATAATCTGTAACTTAAGGCAACTCGCAATTGCTGTGTGAACGGAAAACAGTCTGTGTTCTGACTAAACCCTGATTGTTATCCTCAATATAAAAAATAGTTTACAATATTAAAAACCCTTCTCTAATCTAATTCCAAGCCAAAGCTTCTTCCATGAATAAAAGAATTTCTTCTTAGTTATTTTAATTTTTTTTGCTTATTTGCAGATATGAAAGTTACTATTAACAAAACCTGGTAGTTTGTTAAACTGTATTTCATTGTTATATTTTGAAGCTCACATTCAATCTAGGGCTGTAGTTAGTAGAAGGGCAAGAATCTCCAAAGCCCTTCTTCACATAGTACTATTGAGAATATTATAACAAATCTGTATTTATATGATGAGCCATAAAATGCTATGATGGGCATTAAGACTACAGGATTAGGGATGTGGACGGTACTTGATAGAACATTCTATTATGTTTTGAAAGAATCACGTTTCTTTATCATTTTTGCTACAATATATCTAAAGTTACTGTATCACTGAAACATCTAAGAACAGACTGTCAACATATATAATGTAGTCTAACATGGTAATTGACTTGAGTCCTGCATTTTGTAACTTTTCCTAATATCCAGGAGACAGCAACGAAGCACTTGGTAAAGTAGTTCTTTGAAGCAAAACTATAAACTTGCTTGTTATATGTAGCTAAAGATATGTCCTTTTGGATAGCTCTTGCTATTACCAATATCCTTATTCCATTTCTCCCTTTCTTACAATATGTATGTTCTTGTGTATGTGTGTTTGTGTGTAAGTATATCATAATAAGAAGGGAGAGAAATAGTAAGGATTTTCACTGGAAGCCAGTTTATTTAAATTCCATTAAATTTTTGTGAACTGGCAAGACAATTAAGATTAATATTTGGAAGAACCTCTAGTGAAGCAAACAAAAGAGATTATAAAAGATAAACATGACGCTTTTATAAATCTATCCCTAACATCATTGGTGCCTAGATTTAACAATATTCTCTCCTTCCTTCTCAAAATGATTAGTTTACAATTTTAGTGTTGAAAAATTAAACATAGCGTTTATCCTCACTGATGATAATTTAAGATTCATTTCATCACATTTTTGACATTGTTTGTGTCACCTTTCAGCACCCTATTAGATACTTCCTAATGGGAAGCACCAGCCTCACAGAAAACTCAGGTCTCAAACTATGACATATGTTGCTTTATTTCAAACACAAGCAGGATTTGGATAATGTGAATGTTATATAAGAATGTTAACAGGAAATATTTCCCACAGGTTATAGAATTAAAGAACCCATAATAAAAAATATATACATGCCTGAGAATTGAGGTATATTCCTATGTTACCAAATGCATTTTCTTCCAAATAAGTAGGTTTCAAACTGTATGCCTAGGTACTGTAGTAATTGTTTCACTGGTTAGCTATTCAGGTAAGACCCTAGTAAACTGCTTGATTTAAAAAAAGCATGCCATATGAGCAGTCAGTTTCAGTGACAGGAATCTTTAAAGAATAATTCTACACCTTCTTTACTAAGAAGCAGTTCCCATTGAGTTCAACTGATTAAGTGGATAGGAGAGTGCAATCTTAAGGAAAATAAATTTTATACAGGGCATGTCTGTTATCAGCCACAAGCCATGTCCATTATCCAGAACAGAGAAGCAGTTCAATTGTTTTGAGCTAGTTGAGGCTCATCCCTTTCAGATGCAACAACTTCAAATTTCACAAGAACTTTGCCCAGGAGTAAACCACCATAGAAATAATCCCCTCTCCTGGACAATTTATTTCACTCACCTGGATGGTCTTACGCTCCCACCCACCCCCATCCAAGAGGAAATGCGAATTTACTCCCCCAAGGAAGAACCTTGGCAGGCCGACAGACATGCACAAACTCACACCTTTTCATCGCCACCGTCCAAATCTTACCACCAACGCCTACATTCAGGGGGTCCAACGCTCATGGACCACTGAGTGCCTTACAGGGCCACTCTCCCCCTTCCCCTGCACCTGTCCTGTCTGAAGTGACCTCCCAGCCTCCTCCTCGACTCTTCCAGCTCCTCCGCTGCCCCTGGCCAGCCTCCACGGGACCTGTCATTTGCCCCGTGTGAACGCAGCTGCAGGAGCCGTCCACCCTCTCCTCGCGCCCCTAGTAAAAGGAGTCGGAGCCGCCACCCCGCCCGTGGCCTACCTGCCACTCACCTCCCTGACAGTCCCCCTTCTCAGTTTTCATTCTGTATTTTAATTATCCTGTTATTTGACATCTGTGTTTTTCCTGAACATGCATCCTACTCCTTTTCAGACAGATGGAAACTGAACTTTTATCTTTATGGGTGAAAGCA
>JANHFT010001819.1:191982-206674 GCA_032467955.1 Pseudoxenodon macrops | reverse complement strand
GGGAGGGAGGGAGGGCAGGGGAGGGCAAAGGGAAGGGAGGGGAAAAACCCTAAAGGGAAAACACCCCCCCCTGAAAAAAATACGGAGACGAGAAAGAAGAAATGCAGCCAAACTGAATTGTGGGGGGTGGCTCGGTTTTTCTTCCCTTCCAAGCCCCCCGGTTTCTACCCCAAACTACCCTTCCAAGACCTCTGGAGTTTGCACACAAAGCCACACCAGGCCCGGCTGGCAAAGCCCCGAAAGCTTTTCCTCTGCACTCTTTCCAACTCTTTCCCTCTCTCTCTCTCTCCCCCCCCCAGATGTGCGCCTATTAGGCTCGGCAATTATTTATTGCGTCGCGCTATAAACAATGTATGCAATTAAGGGTAATTAAACCTAAAGTGCCGCCGCCTGTAAAAATAGAAAAACTTTTCCTTTCTCTCTACACCCCCCACCCCCCAATATACCCGCTCTTCCCCTTCCCCTTCCCCACGGGCGATGGAACTCCGGGCCTGCCAACAATCCCTTCTCCTCTGCACAACAGCCGCCTCGTCTCCGCCCGACTTCGGGGGGCTGCCGGTGGGGCTTCGGGGGCTTCTTGAAGCGTGACTGACTGGAGGGAGGAGGAAGGGAGCCTGGCACCGGCTGCTCTCGGGGGCCCTTTGGAGGCCAGTGCGGGGCCAAGGTCAAACCTCTGAGACCCGGACTGACTGGCTGAGAGGCTGCGTGGCTGGGGGTGTGTGAAATCCTCGCCCCTCCGCCTAGTAGCCGAGGCGCCCAGGTCTCTCTCGCTCTCTCTCTCTCTCTCACGGGCCTCGTTTGTCGCTTCTTCCAGGGACCGAGACAGAGAAAAGCACCGTGGTGGAAGGCGGCGAAGTGCGCTTTAACGGCAAAGGGAAAAAAATCCGGAAACCCCGGACGATTTACTCCAGCTTGCAGCTCCAGGCTTTGAACCGGCGCTTCCAACAGACCCAGTACCTGGCTTTGCCGGAAAGAGCCGAGTTGGCCGCCTCCTTGGGCCTCACCCAGACTCAGGTAGGCAGAGGCTGGGGACGTTTTCCCCTCCTGCATCCCGGACCTTGGGACGCTCTCCTGCCCTCCCCCCCCTCGGTCCCTCCCTCCAGGAGGTTTCGTGCTTTTCCCTCCCGAGCTCCCTTCGGCAAGGAAGGAGAGGAGAGTTTGAGGGGGGGGGCGGAGGGAAGAAGAAAAACTCCCCCCCTTAAAAGGATTCCCTCCTCTCTATCGCCTCTCTGGGTTGAATCTATCGCCCCAAATCTGAGAAAGCGCCCCTAAAAACACATTAAAATTCTTTCTTTGCTTTACCGGTGCCTTTTCTTGTTCTTGAGCTTGTCTTCTCCACTTTCCAAGGCACCTTTGGCCACAAAGGTCTCTACTCTCCCCAAATAAAAGGGCCCGAGGAACCAGAGGGTTTAAAGTCTCAGGCTCCAGAAAATGTCAAATGACAATCCGCCTCCCTTTCCAGAAATCCGATCCAAAGAATCACCTACCCTACCATTCGTTCCTATCTCTCCTCCCACTTTCTAGGTGGAAAACCCCAAACCTCCAAATTAAAAAAAAAAAAAGTTCTGGGGATTTTAATTGGCGCGGGACTTTTCTTTGGCCCTGGACCCCCTTCCCGGTTTAGAAATGGGTGTCCGCTGTCTGTGGCACAGTTACTCTCCCGTCCTGGGAGACTTTAATTCCGAAGTCTATAAGCATCGCGGCACCCCCGATTCTTAGCCACGTGTGGACCGGGGATGGGGAGGAGAAACAAAGTTTTTGGCCTTTGCAGGTCCTGGGACCCTGGGCAAGGGGTAAACAGTTAAAAAAACGACCCGGTTAGTCTCGGAACAGCATCTGACTCGCTTTCCCCCCCATTCAAGTAGGGAGGAAAACTCGGAACGCGCCTTAGTTCTCCAGCTCCCTCGACCTTTCTTGCCCGGGGTCGCAGCCGTAGCGCTGCCTGGCGCCTTGGGGCCGAGACCGGATTCCTCGGAGGATGGTGGGGAGGGGGTCGGGGAGAGCTATGAGGGGGTTCCTTTCTTGGGCCCGAGGGCGGCTTGGGCAAGGAAGACTGATGACCCTTTAGCGCTGTGTTCTGAACGTTTCGTCTCCTGGGTCTTGGGGGGGCCCCTAAAATGCAGGTCAAGATCTGGTTCCAGAACAAGCGCTCCAAATTCAAGAAGCTCATGAAGCAAGGAGGAGCCGCCTTGGAAAGCAGCGCCCTGGCCAACGGGAGGTCGCTGTCGGCCAACTCTCCGCCCGGCCCGCCTGTCTGGAACACCAGCTCGACGTCGGGTAAGAGCTCCACGGGAACCCCGGGCACCTACATCCCCAGCTACACGTCTTGGTACCCTTCGGCCCACCAGGAGACTATGCAGCAGCCGCAGCTGATGTGAGGAGCGAAGGGTCGGCCGGCTCCCGTTTGTGTTGGTTTTCGTTTTTTTTTTTTTTTTTGCCTTTTGTGTTTTTTATTTTATTTTATTTTAACTTTTGCAACTGTTGAACCGATCAGCCGATCGCCCCATCGGCTGGAACCAACGAACGAACGAACGAACGAAGAAAAAACAAAGGCACCCTTGTTGTTTCTGGGGAAATCGCACCGCGGAAGGAAGCCGCCTTCGTCCCCTCTTAGAAAGCCTCAGCCAGCCGGAGGGTCTCTGGGCCGCGCCGCCGACGGGTTTTTTTTTTTTTTTGTGGGTCGCAGCTCCCGAGACAAGCACAGATGCCAGGCGGGGCTGGTTCCCACTGCAGACAGCTGACGCGGCGGCCCCAGATAGTCCCCCAGCCACGCCGGACGGCAGCTTTGCCAGCAGCAGCAGCAGCAGCAGCGCGGAATCCGGCCCTCGGCATGGGTGGACCGTCAGGACGCCGGCAGAACAGAACCTGTTTGTCCGAGGAAGGGAGGGGGAGCAGGGTCCTCTCTCTTGTCCGTCTTTCTGTCCTGTCCAAATGACACTTTTGCCGTTCCCTTCGATTCATCCTTCCTTTCTGGGCTTTGCCAAGGAACAAACCCTCTTCCTTCCTTTCTTCCTTCCTTCCTTCTTCCTTCCTTCCTTCCTCCCTTTTCCTTTTCAGTGTTCGTTGTAGTCCTCTCGGTGTACATTTTTTTTCTCCTTTTCGTTGACGGGAAAGGGGATTTTTTAAATTATTATTATTTATTGACTTAAAAACTACCACTATGAGAGTCCTATACATTTTTTTAAAAATAAACTTATGGGCGGATCTGTTTTGCAAAAGTGATGCTGTGTTCAGGCCGTTTGTTTCAAAACCAAGCGCGCACACACTGAAGGGACCGTCTCATTATTATGGCTGCTGTTTGTTTTCCCGCTTTGGGGCCTTATTGGATCGAAAGAAGGCGGTAGGATTCGGACTGCAAACACATTTGCAGAAACCTTAAGTCTTACGGCTTTTTTTTTTAAAAAGCCGATCGGGTTGATTTCTCGGATTCATTTTCATGGATCTCAGCTGAAACGGCACCAAGTGTAAAGTGGGTCGTGATCCACAAAATCCCTGAAGTGGCGAAAGTGGTTAAGCATGTCATATAATTTTATTTTAATGTTATTTTGTCTGTTGCTCAAAAGGGAAACAAGTAGTTTTGAAAGACACTTTCAAAGGGATATATCCATGGCTTTCCAAGGCTGTAAAACTTGTAAACTACTATCTTAAGCACTTTACTTGACATGGAGTTATAGAACTGGATGGCATTTATATCGGATGTATCGGCTGGCCTTCCTTTAAAGGGTGTGTGTGTGTGGCGGCAAGTTGGCAACAAACACAACATAATTTGTTTTAGAGGCCCGCTCAGGTTAAGCTGGTGATTGCGTTACTTTTCCTAAAGCAATGTAAGGGGGCACGATGAAAAACTAATTTGTCTTTAGGCTGTTTTAAACCTTTTTGATTCATTTTCCACTCATGCACCAGCCTTTTCTGCCTGCCTTCCCTGCACCCATGTCCGAGTTCAAGATGTCAATATACCACGCTAATGAATAGCATGGTTTAGTTCTTTGGGTTTTTAACAAATGCTTCTGGTTCTCTCTTGCTTTCTCTTCTTCCTCCACAGGCCCATTTAGTTGGGTATAACTATAAAAATACCTATTTAAAAAAATAATAATAATAAAACCCGAAACTTTTAATGAATTTGCTTGGGGCAAAACAGAAGCAACCCCAATCATACCGATAAATTCTCTCCCACAGATGGCTAATACCTGGAATTCTGCTGTTCTCTCTGAGGTTTATTAGGAGTCTGGTTTTATAATGAGAATGGCCTCCCTTTGCTTTATTGGGAGGGGGGAGATGGAAAAAAGGTAAGACTCCCCCTAACCCAGAAAGCACTCCCAACACAACAGTAGCTGCAAAGGCATTTTAAAATACAACTTGCAAAAACATTTATAAAGGTGCCCAACTGCGATGGCAGTGCTTATTCCCAAACCCTGACCAAGAAATACCTGGTCAAGCTTCTCTTGTCTTTGATGTAGCTCTTCTAGATCTACACAATCCTAAAGGCAGGGTTCATATAGAAAAACTGCATGTGCCAAAATCCTGTCAAACCCAAATTGGGGACTTCCTCAGGTACCACTATAATGGTACCCTTCTTGATGGAACAGTGTTTGATTCCAGGTAATCATTTAATTAAGCGTAAAATCTATTCTGTATATATATATATTCTTAGCAGTCATGACCAAAGATGGAAGGGGCTGGAGACTTTGAAGATTGCCCAGCATATATGACTCTCCTTAGGGTGGTGGATGGGGGTCTTTAAAGGAAAGGAAGTAATAACAGCAAGAATAATAAATATTTGACCAGGATAGTATTATTATTGTTCTCTTTAGCTTAGCGATGGTTTGCCTGTCCTCTGCTACCTTGGTCTGCTTGGAGTTTTATCTTCCTAGGGAGTCCAGGCCACTCACAATGACCCTGATCCAGCGGTAGGTCTACGGTAGGAGATCTCCTCTTTGCCACAGCCCTAATGGATGTAATGTTAGCTTTCTCTCCCCAGGAGCCTGGAGAGATGGCCTTCAGGAGGAAAGCTGGTCTAAAGAACTGTCTCCAGGGGCTGACAGACAAAAAAAGTTGGGATGGGGGAATTTATCAGGATGGCAAATAGAATGGAGAATGGAATGTTTGAACCAAGCAAGCAGCCAAGGCCACTCATTCCCGGTGCTTCCAGCTCTTTGGGGGCCTAACACTCGCCCCACAAAGCCATTCTGAGCCCCTCTCAACTTCCTGGAGCCTCCTCTCTTTTTCTGCAGTAACCCAAAGGTCCAACTTCACCCAGCCAGGATAAGTTCCTCGCTTGGAAACAAATCAGTCCCTGGGAAAGGCTGAGGATTTGCAGGCAGGGAAAAAGCAACCGGTAGAGCTCCTCTACCGTTTATTATCCTCTCCTCCAGTTTTATTATTTGCTAATAAACTGGAGGAGAGTTTGTGTGGGTAACAGGAAGGGCAGCAAATAAGGCACTCTGGAGAAAGACCTGGGGGCTGGACCTTGGGATTTGGTTTCTTTTGTGCTTGCGTTTTTACCAGTACAATTTTGTAGGATGGAATGGACTCTAAGGAGAACCGGTTTAGAATAGCTTGGAGATCTTTGCTTCTTATATTTTCAGTCTTGGCGGGTTTCAGGGAACTGAGAACGAACTAACTTCCTTCCTTCCCCAAGATTTCAGAGCTAAAGCAGAATCTCTCCCGAGGTTGCCTCCTGGTTCCGTGAAATTTCTGCTCCGCACAAACCCAAAAGGCCGACAGCCATTCTGCCCTTCCGTTCCTTGAAGCTAAGGACAGCGAGGCTTAAAAACCGGCCCTCCAGGTTGAGCCTGAGACCAAAACAAATTCCCCGGGGCGAACCCCGCTGGCAAAGATCACAATGACCTACCGGGCGGGCGGGCGAGGCGAAGAGAAAAAGCTCGTCAGATCTCGGCTGGGATCAGAGCTCCCGGCCCCGGTGCCAGCTCAAAACAGGCACGATCTGGGGAGGGAGAGGGGGGGCTCGGAGCTGCAGAAAGCCCCCTTGCTTTGCCTTGCCTTGCAGAGGTGCGCATCCACTGGCAAGTTTCTTCTGGGGGTGGCAGAGAAGCCGGAGGAGAGGAGAGGCTAAAGTGGGTGTGGATCGGGCGGGGAGGTGTGGGGAGTGGCTTTCCAGGAGGCTGCTCGAGGGAAGGAAGCGGGTGAGAAATTGTATCGATTTTTGTTTTGACACGCACCCATTTTTCAATTCTGGGCAATGAGTGATCGGATGATGGGACTCCCGGCTAATGCACTTCCCCCGCGAAGAGCGCAGGCAAGGCGGAAAAAGATGCGCAAGAGCGCAGGGCCGATCGGGGCTGGGCCTTGAGCTCGGAGGAGAGGCGACGATGGCCGTGGGAAGAGTCCCGGCTTCCGTGTACTTTTGGCGGCGAGGAAGGAGAGTTGTCCGGGCTACTGTTTGCTAGCACGGGGACCGCTTTCCTGTGTCCAAAGCCGGAGGTAAATAGCTGAGATGTGGCTGCGGCAATCCGAGATTGCCAGGGCGGCCTTTCCACGAGGAAGGAAGGCCTCGAATCGACTCCGAGGCGAGAATCCCAGCCAGGGGGAAAGGGCACACCTGAAAAGCCCCCCACCCCACCCACCCCGCGCGGTCAAACAAACTCGCCCCGGAAATCCTCTCCAACGCCTGAGCTTTCCTTAATTCAATCAAGTCGAGCTAACCCGTCCAAATGGAGAAATTATTAGTTTTGTCCCGGCGAAGGCGGGCTCGAGTTACGGCGCGGCGTTTAATAAACCTACGTACCGTTTGCAAATGCTAATCTCGCCGCCGCAGAGCTCATTAATTCTGCCTTATTCCTGACAAGTAGTTCATCAAATATCTGATTCGAAATTCATCATAATGAGGATATTAATTAAACTCTGAATCATCCGAAGGGGCTTCTATTGAAACAATACCTCATTACAATGATTAAAAATTGATGCCGAGTACTACGCCTTTTGCAACCGCGGTCTCTTCGCAAACAACACAGCCCTACCGGATAAATCTGTCAATGGTATAAAAAAAAAGAAGAAGAAGAAAAAAACCCCGCAATTTAAGAATAGGTAATTTCTCTCCCGCATAGGGAGGGGGTGGGGAGAGAAGAAGCGTCTGCCTCTCATTTCCCAACACTTCTGCAGTAGGTTACACACAGCTTAATGATAATCAGAATGACTCCTTTTCTCCTAAAAAAGACCCCAAAGTGCGCGTGCAGCTGCAAAACCCAAGAGGGTCAGCATCATTTCACTGTATTCTCTTCTTGATTACAAGCCGAGCCCATCAAACACAACATAATTACAGTAATTTCAGGTTTATTTATTCTAATGCAGTTTCCCCATCTCTCTGGTAATTATGAGCAATTTTTTCGCCCGGGGAATCTTTTTGCATTAACAAAAGAGATAACGCACTGAAAGCCAAATTTGCTGTGCATTGAGAATGGGAGAATAAGGGAGGAGAGAAAGGCACAGAGAGAGGGAGAGAGAAAGAGAGAGAGAGAGAGAGAGAGAAATGAAATCCCTGCGAACTGCCATCTCTCTCCCTCTCTATACTGGGGCGCGCCAAATTGCTTGCAGGTGTAAGGCGCAGGCTTGTCAAAAGAGGAAGGGGGCCTTTCGCATTAGCAAATGCACAATGTTGAAGTAATGAAGACAGACTCCCGCGAAACGGGCAAGCAGATCACTCTTTATAATACGTCCCAAGGCCCCCTCCCCCAAATCAAATCTCATTCCTCCCTCTCTCCCTCTCTCTCCCTCTCTCTTAAAAGACCCTCTCCATAGCTGGAAATGCGTCGGCCTCCCCCAGCAAAAGGCAGCTGCGTCCTGCATTTTGAAATAGTCGAAATCTAAGGAACCCATCCAGACGACACTCATCTGCCTCCTTCTAGTTGTCCCACCCTATCTCGCCTCGCGGGCACCGGAGGGCTTTCTCTAGTGCTCTGCTCCATTGGTTTCTCTCTCTCTCTCATTTCTCTGGTGGCGGTGTGTGTGTGTGTAGTTGGAGAATGTTATTTCCCCCCTGCCCGCGATCTTTCCCCAAGCCCGCAACTGTCACCGTACGTGTGTCTATGTATGTGGGTATCTTATCTCCGTCTCTGGAGAGACGTACCATATCGTGCGCATGCACGAAGCCACGCGAGCTCCCCCCCCCCTTTTAAGCATGGTCAATTAAAGTTACAAGACGAAGCTCTTTAGATCGGCGCAGATCAAAGATGAACGAAAGGGCAATCAAGAAATAAACGGGCTTCCTCGTTCCTAGGCTCGCCTTACATTTCTCCACTATACATCCTGTCCCTCTTTTTCTTCCTCCCCATTAAAATCAGGTAGGGCAAAGGCGGGGTCGGCAAATCATTGGTCCCCCGGGTCATCTGCACTGGCCCCAGAGAGCTTCACTTAGTCGCACCCTCCTCTCCTTTTTCCCTCTCTTCCTCTACGCCCCCCCACCAAAGACACACCTATACCTACAGCTTAGTTCACAGGCGGCGCGGTTACTCTACAGGACAGCACAAACCCCAAGTGGGCTCTCTTTGACAGGTTGGACAACTAAGCGGCACTAAGACGGGTGTAACGTACCCCCTCCCCATTTCCCCCCTTCGCTATAAACTTCCAGAGATCGAACGACCCTCGCTTCCCCAAAGTTGCACGTCCAAGACGCGCGAGCGCGCTTCTCAACTCAAGCATCCACATTTCATTCGCACGCCTGGGATGGTCCTCCAACATTCGCCCAGGAAGGATCCGATCGAAGAATTAGCAGGCGCGGGACGAACCGTGTCCTTTTTTCCTCCCCCGTCTTCCTCTCCGTAAAATCGAGGGTCAAAATGCACATATAAAAAGAGAGGGGAGAAAAGACACTGCCTACCCCCCCTTCCCCACCCCGGGAAGGCGCTTTCCGGCCACCTTTGCTTACCTCTTAGCCGTCAATGTTCCATGCAATCCCGGCCGGGTTCATTCGCTTTAGCTCAAAGTTCGATGCAGCAAGTTGCTGCAGGAAAAAGTTGGGGAGACATTGGTAAATAGAGGGCTGGGTTCGGGGGTGTTGGTGTGAGAAATAGCCCTGCCACAGGAATAAATATCCAGAGAACACCCGGGGAAAAAATGGGCTCCAGGGACCTTGGAAACTGCCGCTGAGCGCAGGAGGGTTTTCGCAGCCGGCTCTTGCAGAATATCACTGAAATTTTCTGCTATATAGCCTCTGTCTTTATAGCTGATGGGAAAAAAATTGCAGATTATTAGCATAAATGTTTACTCTTCATTACGCTGATGACATTGTGCACTCGAGATCTTGGTAATCTTTGGGAAAATTATGAGTAATTTTTTAAAATTTTAAAGCAGCAGCAGTTACCGTGCAATTCAGGCTAATTCTGCGTAGGCTCCGAACGGATATAATTATCGAGGAGTCAAGATGTTATGCTAAAAACTATGCATTGATATTCCCATTTATTATGTACATACAACTTTGACAATGTTGATGCTTGAAATAGCAGGAAATTGTCTTGCGCAAAAATTACAGTCCATATTAGGACATGTGAAATTGCGAAGAATTATATAGTAATTGCAGGCTTTCAGATGGGAGAGCCAGAATGCTCAAACTAGTGCAAATGTGGATAAAATTACAGATCAGAGCAAAAATTAGGGGAAAAGGGGGTCTGGGATTTTTCAAGTTGGCTATAGGATTCCGGAAGTGTCTAATGCCACATGATTGCTCCAGCTTTAGGGGAGATATTCATACCTCAAATAGCTCTTGGGCCAGAGCGCCTTTAATTGAATTTCTTGGGTGTTCTAAGTCCCCCCCCCACTTTTAATAAGGCTAAATTAGCAAATTGCCTACCGAATGGCATTTTTTTTTTAAAAACCAGGTCCTCCCCCCACCATGTCCCCACCACCACCATTTTTCAGAGGAAAATTACTCCCTTTAAGGAAGTTGCATTCCAGGGTGACCTCCGCCGCCGCCCCCCTCTCGGAAAATGTGTGGGGAGAAATTTAATTACATTGCTTTACCTCCCCCCCTTCCTTCTCCTCCCTGTTCCCCGGAGGGCCAATGTAAGCAGCAGTCATGGGAGCCTGTTTTCAAGCGGGTATTGTGGCGAGGCAGGGCAGGGGGGACGGGAGGAGATGGCCCCTTCAGTAGCCCGCGGGAAACGGGGTACAGCTAGAGACAACCGGGGGTGATGTGGGGGGAAACAGTGGGAATCAGCCAAAAGTCAGGTGATCCGATCTCTCTCTAGAAAAAAGAAATGTGGTAGCGGGTAGGTAGGTAGTTGCGTGGGGTTCGACAAGGCCCAGCGCGTCCCTCTGTTTTCCCATCCCCACTGGGCTGCAAAAGGCCGGAGAGCTGGTGACGAACGTGAACCTCAGCTTTCCCGGGCTGCCTGTCCCTCCTCCCCTCTCTTCCATGGTGGGTCTTTGAAGAAGGAAGCGTGGTGGGCTTCTTCAGAGCGGGTGGGGGGGTTCTTCCTATCTGCGGGGAAACCGTTTAAAGGCAAATAAACGAAGGCATAACGGAACGAAAAGGGTCTGAAAGGGGGCCATTGTGCTAAAGGCATCTCTTTCGCGGGCTGAATTCTACCGGGTTTCTACCCCGACCTTTGGTTTTAAAAACCAGGCTGGGGAAAAGAGAATTGCCTGCAATGTGGACATGGAAACATCTATTTTGTATTCTCGCCGTATTTTGCAGCCAATAACAGCCGCCGCAACAACAATGCGGTGTAATAGAATGCAATGCAGTACAGTTCGATACATCGGCAAAGGAAGAATAGAATGTTGGGTTCGCAAAAGCCAAGCTGATCCAAATGACCCTCCCAAGATGGTACGATCTTGGCGTTGAAATGCCCACAATCTACCTAAATATCATTTTCAGGAGATGAAGGTTGAGTTTCTCTTCCAGTCGTAATCTTCCGTGTCTCTCTGCCATCTGGAGCTCCCGACGGGGACGGCTCAAAAGCAGGAGTTTTTGCTACCCCAGAAGCTATGGGGTGGTTTCTTCTGAGGCGGATCGGGACCAGTAACTAGACTGTTTGCAATCTGATCTCTTGGTCCCATAGAGAGGAAAAGATCCCTGGCCACCGATTCCTACTTGGCTCTGTAATTCCTTTGCACAAGTGCTGATCTGCAATGGTCTCTTCTTTGATGCCCAATCAATAATAATAATAATAATAATATCATAAATGCCCCAAGTCCTTGGCAAGGACTCGACAAATGGATAAAAATGCCAGTCTAACCACCTGGCTGAATGTGCAACTAACCATAATATCATATTGCAGTACTGATATTTCCATTTCAAGTGTTGAGAAGCAAAGCTATGGCACAGGATATTTCTCACAAACACACATACCAAATCCAAAATTGCTCTTCTTTATGATTGTCAATCAATATAGCTTCTTAATATCACGGACACGGGTCTTTAGATAATAAGCTACACAGAATCCTTCCTTCCTTCAATATACAGTCAAGTGAGTCATTCCCAAAGGCTGATCTAGCTTTCTTGGGCATCTAGATCTTAAAACTGTTCACTTCAGTTAGTTTATCTTCTGACTTAACTTCTTAAGGCTGGCCTTAAAATTAAGCCAGCTTTCTCTGGCTCACAAGGCATTTCATTCATAGAATATTCCATTGAGGAAGGTTAAGCTTTATTTGGGTAGGGGAGTGGTAGGATTCTAGTGCATGGCCAAAATGTAATTGTGAAAACACCATGTCTCTCTCCTTCCCTCCCTCTCTCAAGGAACACACTATATGCTCTCTCATTTCTACATATTATTTTAGTATTTTAAACCTTAAACCACCCCATCTTGCAGAAAAGCAGAATAAAACCTCTTGAAATAACTGGGCTTATCTGATTAGTCTGATGGAAATATTTTATTTACTAAATATGTCCCTGTTGTGAGATCACAGTCCTGGTAGGACCTTTTGCCCAGATCTAGGGAAGCAAGTCAGGCTCCTGTTATTTTTGTGTACCTGTGTGTGCATTGTGGATCACCAACATGATTGCCAACCTGGGATGACAGATGTGGCAAAAGAAGTGTGTGCATTGGGCACATTGTGTTGTTTCATTGAGCAAAGTTTCCAAGTGAGCAGTAATGTAATAAACTATATTTCCCATTCTGAAATATACAGAGCAGACTTAAATATCTTTATTCATCCCCCCCTTCTCCAATTTACTGAGTTTTATCTGTCAGGGTGAGTGCACTCTGGGCCTACTGGTGTAAGTAACTAGGTAGGATCTTCCGTGACTGGTGGCAGGACACACTTCCTAGGCCAAACCGCCACATAAGGTTGTCGTTTTGAAGAAACGTCGGACAAGGAAGCCCAACAGACGGTCTTATGTTCCTGTTTGACCAAAAAAAGCACACCAAAAAAAATTAAACAATCGTTCAACATAATGCGAACAACATCCAGGCAAGAATATATGGGTGGATTTCGAGGGGAAAGGCCAGTTTTTTGGGCGCACGTGACTGGTAGCGCTTGGGGCTACTGCTCTGTCCGACGCATAGCTGTGGTGACTGGTGCGCGCCCTCCGACCAATTTCGGCCCTTCCTTTGGAAAGAAGCGGCCTACGGGCGTTCGCCAAATGGGTGCCTTCCGGTCGCCCCCTGGACTCTGAAGGAGGGCTAGAGACCTTTGGTTCCTGCGGAGGCCGAAGTTTCCAGTTTCCATTTTTCACCAGGCCGCGTTCGCCACAGAGGAAAGGGGGCGGGGTGGGGTGGGAAGAGAAAGCAAGGCTCCTCGGAAGGATCACAGGGCCCGTTGTCTCGCAGGGAGCCTGGGCTGTGTGGGAAAGTCTCCTCAGCGCCGCGCCTTAGGCGGCCGAGGATCTTCGCTCAGGCCCCGCCCTCGGCCTCTCCCGCCCAGGCTCCCGAGCGCCGATTCTCCCACGCTCTCTCCCCCTCCCGCGCCCCGCTTGGCTCCCGCGTTCGCTTCCTCCAGCTGCCCCTTCCCTCTCTCTTCCCCCCCCTCCTCCTCTCCGCTCCCTCGCGCCGCGTCTCGCCTTCTTCCCGAGGCCTCCTGCCTTCTTTGTTCTCCGCTGGGCCCTTCTGAGAGATGGGCGCCGTGCGGGCTCGCTTCGAGGCAAACGGGGCTGGGTGGGTGGGCTGGGTTTGGACTTGTGGGTCTGCTGGAAAGAACTGCCCAAGGCAGGCAGAGGTGATGAGAAACTCCCGGGCATGCTTTTTAAAAGAAGGAAAATGGCAGAGCCTTGCAGAGTGAAAAGTACTATAATGACAAGGAAGGAGACTTGCGTGCTGCTCTTGTGTAATTCATAGGCAACAAGAACAGCTGGCGTATGTAAGTTGTGACAGCGGGAGTCCTCTTTGTGTCAATTGATAGAAAGGTTTTTATTTTGGCTTATTCTCCCAACAATTCTCCCCTCAATTAAGCGGATGAAAGTGACTCAAATCTATATGAGTTTTGGCGGTCTATGTATCAACTCTCCTTCTCCTTCTTTTTCTCCTTCTCCTCCTTCTCTCTCTCTCCCCTTCTTCCTTCTCCCTCTCCGCCTTCAAAGTTAATTTTATTTTAGCGCTGCCTTGTCTAGAATAAAAACGGGTTGCAAGGGACAGGATGGTCATGATCGTTCATGGTTTTTTAAATTATTTAAATATAAATCATAAAATCATATACAGCCATCCACCTCACCATCAAGTGACTCTGTACAGCATCTTTCCCCATATTTGATCAATGGGCTCTCCACGTCGATAAGGGTTGCTTTCCTTTCCAGCAAACGGGCTGGATTTTGGAAAATGTTTGTATGAAGCCTCAAATAACATGATGTGTAATAATGAACCCATGCGCTGAGCATCGATTCCTTTCATTGCTTTTCCATTTTGCCATCGTCTGTAGTTCATTTCTTCCTGGGATTTCTAAAAGGAAGATGAGATGTTGCAAGTCCCTGAATAAGTGTGTTGTAAATATCAGCCTCAAAACTTTATCCCTACAACTCGCTGGTTTATTTTCTCCTTTTCTGGGGTTGGGATTTGGGATATTGTTGCTATATCAGGGAGAGGTGAAAATAGATAACATAGTGCAGGAGAATCCGGATGAGTAAAGCCACGGACTCTTTATCTGTAAGCAAGGCGTTAGAGTAAGTTGTAAGTCTATGGAGATTCTCAGTCCTCCAGGTCATGGTTGTCCCAAAGGTGCTTTTTCAAAAGGCAACTGGACTTTGTTTTTTCCTTGAAGACATTTTGCTTCTCATCCAAGAAGCTTCTTCGGTTCTTCCCCAACTTTGGCATCTGGGTATGTCCAGCTGCGTCATTCAGTCTCTGTCAGCAACTTTTTTCCTCAGTCCTTTGGATAAAGTTTAAATCACTCATAAAGGAGAATATTTGTAGCTCAGGGTTTAAATGCGGGAGCTCTCTGAGGTTGGTTCTTTTCTCGCAAGCGTTTCATTACTTAGCACTGACGCGTTACCTAATTTGGGTAATGAAATGTCTGCAAGAAAGCAACGAAGTTCAGAGAACTCCAAGGATACCTCAGTTTTAAAATCAGCTTTTGAGATTGAACCAGGAAAGGTGTATATAAATGTATATGTGTATATGTATGTGTATATATATATATTTGTTTTTGTAGGTTTTCACGGGTATTTCGTAGGTAGTTTTCACGGGTATAGGTATGCAAGTCTTGGTGTATCCGGGTCTTTTCCCGTGTAAGATTGTAAGATTGAGAGTACCTTACACAGGAAAAGACCCGAATACACCAAGACTTATATATCTATATATATCTTTGC
>JANHFT010001819.1:146313-156519 GCA_032467955.1 Pseudoxenodon macrops | reverse complement strand
CTCAAACCATGTGGTCCTGCTGTCCATCATTAAACCATCTTTCCAAGCAGCCACCATGTTTCCAGTGTCTTTTTCCCAACTTGGAGCTGAACCCAGATGGATATTTCTTCCAACATGGGAAAGGTAAAAAGAGAGAGAAGGGGATGAGCAGCAGCAAGGTGGATGGTTTCAGTTACAGTAGCAATGAGCGCACTGTTAAAAAAGCTGAACAATCAGATTAGGGACGGCTCATCATGGAGAATAGCTATATGGTTGCTCAGAGTCAACAACAACTTGGTGGCATGCAATGATCATTAATTGATTGCTTTGTCCTTGTTCCTTTGTCTTATGACTAAGCAGTACCCCTTCCCCAAAACAAGGAAAAAGAAATTACCTGACTGGCAAATTTCTGTTCCCTTAAAAAGACTGGCAAATCAGGATTCCTGCATTTGAGCTCTTTTAACAATCCATCAGACTGGTGGGAGGCAAATTGAAGGAGCACAGATCACCCTTTAAAAGGAGACAGCACAACATTTCCAATTCAGGAACAGCAATCGCTTCCTTAAAATAAGCTTCCTTCCACCCCAAGACTGTTTGTCTTCCAATTAGTTTTGGTCTGGGCAGTTCTTTGAATCTTGAAGACCTTCAAAGGGAGGAATAGCCTCTGCATAGACCACCCACATGAGACCTTTCACTAGTGTTGTCTTCCGACAGTGTTTATAATGACTGAGATTTGACATTGCCATAAATAGTAGATTACTATCTCTAAAGCGAATGACCATCAAACTCCCGAGTGGCAAAAACAATCACCTAATATCAGTCTTTTGATCCTATAGGACATTCATTTTCTTTTCTTTTTTCTAAGAGGAGCCATTCTACATTTCTCACGTTAAATCTTTTCCACCTCCTTAACTCAGGTCCATTTTGCTCTTCCATCTGACTGCATTTCACAGCTAGGTGTTCTCTTCCACCTCCCCTTGCTTGTAAAAGAGGCAACAGGGAAAACAACTGAAAAGTGACTAAAAAGTCCTGGGGCCAGTTTAGAGGCCAAGCTGAGAAGTGAAGTGAAAAAAGGAGAAATTCTCAAAAGATGCCAGAGTTGTATATACATTTGAGACAAAGCAAAGTTGCTTGTATTATGGAAATAAATCAACTTCTCATTTGCAGCAGGGATGCACAGCCTTCTCCAGGCCTTTGACAACAAAAAGGGACGATTTGCCACAGCCAACTCGTGACCAACTCTCCATGGGCCAATTTACCATGGGACAACTTGCTGCAGGAAAATTTAACAATTGAATGTAATTATTTAAAATAAATTAAAAAAATCTTTTCATTTTTGTCATTCACATTTTATTCTGTCCCTCCTTTTGCATCATAGGTGGGATTCAGCCGGTTCTGACCAGTTCTGGAGAACCAGTAGCGGAAATTTTGAGTAGTTCAGAGAACTGGTAAATACCCCCTCTGACTGTCTCCGCCCCCATCTATTCTCTCTCTCCCGAGTCCCAACTGATTGGGAGGAAATGGGGATTTTGCAGTAACCTTCCCCTGGAGTGGGGTAGGAATGAAGATTTTACAGTATCCTTCCCCTGCTATGCCCACCAAGCCACGCCATGCCACGCCAACCAAGTCACACCCACAGAACCGGTATTAAAAAAAATTGAATCCTACCACTGCATTCTTTCTTTAATGATTTCATTTCACCATTTCTTTGATATTAGTGTAATTCTTGTCCTGCAGTGAATTAGCCCATGGCGAATTGGCCATGGTGAGTTGTCCCGCAGAGAGTGGGCTGTGCAAGTTGTCATAGAACCTTTGAGGAGAATCATCAGATCGCACTAAGTGAAGGGTGTTTTAAAAGGCCTTTCAATTACATCTGCTTATTTTCCCCTTTCTGTCCCATAATAAAAAAGAATTGAATGGCAAACAGTTGGAAGGATTCAGAGGCCCAGATGCAGCCCTGAAGTGGTACTAGGTTGAGGGGGGAGGAATGTGTGATATTTTGGTTCATATCACAGCTGCTAACTTTAAAATGGCATCCTAAATTTTCCACCTGAGGAGACCAGTTTTGGTTCATTTCAATTAGCAATCTTTGTCTCACTGTTATCACTTACTACTTCCTTTTAACTTGCAGCTTCAAATTCTTATTCCAGGTTGACAGTGGGTCTATTGACAATTAGCTGGCTGGGAGAAAAAAAATGAAGAGATAATTTAATCTTTGCCTTGTGATTATCCAGCAGCAATGCAACCCCCCTCTTTTTTTTCATGACAGCAGTCCTTGTAAACAGAAGGTCAAATGACCAATATATTTGTCTCCTTGGGCACTGCACAAGTCAGCCATGGGACATAGAATGGATGTGGGAAAAGACCAGAGAAAATAATGAATTTACCAGACTGTCAGGTCAATCACCCCTAGTGTTTTCCCACTCTAGTTGCAGGGCCAGTCTTTGATCTAAAAAACTTTGTCCCTGGTTTATTTGCTTAAGTCTGTTGCTCCTGTTAAACTGTTACCAAAGCCAGCTCAGTTTGACAAGCATTTTTTTAATCTCATTAAGCAGAAAGGACACTTCAACATGAGAAGGTCCTCATAGGCATTTACTAGATTACTTTCATAGGTTAATTTCTCAGCCTGGCTGATGGTCTTAGCGCAAGCCTGGGCTTTCGAATTTTAAGACATGGGTGAAGGACGAAAGGACTGCTTTGCGTTTATATTCATCTCTGAGAGAGCGACACTGTGAGCTTTAGATCAACATCAACAAAGAGGCCATGGGCATCAGACTTCACTTTGTCAGCTCTCTGCAGCTTTTAAAGATCACTTATTGAATCTCAGGGTCCATTTTATCTGGTTTTGGTTTGGCTAAGATTAAGCATAGGCTAAAATTAAAAATATTGTTCATTTGATCGTGCTTGATCATGGCTCTTAGCATGCGGACTCAGAGCTGGACTGACAGCAATCCAGTGAAGACAGGAGCTTTCTTTCACAGTATTTGCGTTTTTGTGACTTCCTGTAACATCAGATCCAAGCAATTTGTTAACTGATGTCTTGTAAGCAATCTTTCCCATCCCATCCGTACTGAGAGAAACATGGCAAAACATGTTTTTTGGACTCCTATATACATTTTCAACTCCGTTCAATCATTATCATTCTTTCTTCCCGTCTTTTCCCTGTTTACATTGCTGTAGAGCATTGTTTGTTCATGCCGATACGTTATAAATTTACAAGGCCAGCCTTAAATAGACTAAAATAAACGGAACCATTATTATCATCATTATTCTTCCTAGTGTATTCCCGCAAGTGTGAGGTCCGCTTAAATGGAACCAGTATTCTAGTGTTTAAAAATATTTGGGAGTAGAACACAGTTTAATATATTATCATCACTGGTATTTCTATATTTTGTAACAATAAAATAATTATTTATAAGGAAGCCAAGGACCATGTCTCTAGCATCACCGCAAATATTTTACATATGTTTGTCCATAAGCACATTAAACAACCAAAGAAATATCACATACACCTGCCTTTCATTTTGTTTGATGTTGAACTATTCCCTAACGTTTGACACACACACCCTGTATTTCCCCCCCTTCCTCTTCAAGTTAATCTTGATTCCTGATGTCCACATAGTTGGGTAGTTTTCCAGGCAGCATTTTCAGAAGTAGTTTGCCATTGCCTTCTTCCTAGGGTTGAGAGTAAGCAAGTGGCCTAAATCTGTAGAGATTCTCAATCATCCAGGTCATGATCGTCCCAAAGGTGCTTTTCCCCCCCAGGAGGCAATTGGAAGAAACATCTTGGATGAGAAGCAAATGCCTTCAAAAGAAAAAAACAAGAAAGTCCCATTGCCTCCTGAAAAAAAACCACCTTTGGGATAAGTGGCCTAAGGTCACCCAGCTGGCTTTGTGCCTAAGGTGGAACTAGAACTCATGGTCTCCTGGTTTCCAGCCTGGTGCCTTCGACCACTACACCAAACTGGCTCCCAATGTATGCATTTCAGTGAGTGGTTAAGGCCACCTTGCTCACACACGCAGCTTCCATGCATGTGCACAGCTTGAAACACATGGCTAAATAGGACGGCATAGCACCGGGGTGGATGGGCGGGGGCTGGCCCACCCCACCCACAGGTCGCTACAACTGGTTCACCTGAACCAGTCCGAACTGGCTGAATATAACCTCTGGTTGTATGTCGAGGACTACCTATATCCTATATCAAAAGCACCAGAGGTGGGTTCCTACCGGTTCTATCTAGAGTAGGTAGTAACTCCGCAATGAGCTGGTTCTGTTGGTGGCTCTGTGGGCGCTGCCATCTTGGATTTCGCTTCTGCGCATGTGCAGAAGCTAGTTTTTGTTAGTCCTCAGATGGAGAGTCAACAGCCCCCAGGTCTGGAGGTGGTTGATGAAAAAGAAGAGGAACAGCTGGGTCCAGTGCCTGACACATGGATGCGCAGAAAGCAGAGAAGGGGGGAGCAGTGGAAAGCCGTGAACTGATCCTGGGGAAGGAAGAGCCACCACTGCTAATGAGGCCCCACCCTAGCTCTGGGGATAAAAGGCAGGAGGCGGAGATGAATAGGTGTGGCAGACAACTATTCATCTTCCGGCCGGATGGACTTGTTAGCCTGGGAGAGAAACTTTTTGCCGGGACTGCCAGCATTCCTAATAAAGGAATCTTTTGAGTTCACATCAGAGAGTTTGTCGTGTTTGGGGAGCTGGGTCAGAACAGAAAGCAGGAACCTAGAAAGAAGCCAAATTGAAATTAGATGGTGAGTGAGTCTTTCCACTTACCAGGAAAAACTCATAAACTGTGCAAATAATTTACACTTTGCACTTATCCTGAATAAACCCAAAGTCTAAAAGTTCTAGGCCATGTGAGAAAAGACAAACAGTGCATATAATTCTAGGTGACTCACTGTTTCTCCCTCTCACCTATTCTCCAGGTTGCTTCAACAAGATTTTGAATCATTATTATTTGGTTAATTGCTGAGTTTCTTGGAAGACGGGTTGCAACTGCAATCATAATGAAGCCTCACCTAAGGAACTACCTACGGACCAAATCGCTAGAGCTTAGACTGAGTCTAGCATTTTTAGTTTTAGAACATTAAACAGGTTTATTAAAAACATTCGCAACCCCACTCACGAAGATAAAAACTTGCAATAATCCCAATACCTGAAATAGTACAATTGGATTTTTATAAATTGTGATTTCTGTCTGGTAGAAAAGCTGAATCCCCCCTCATCCCCATCCTCTTTGCATCGCATGTCATGCTGCAGGCTTCCTTGAATCACAGCACAATCCTAGAACAGCATCAGCTCTGCAACGTCTGAAATTTCCGCTGGCGGAGAGCCAGTGTTTTTCTTAAACAATCTGATGCTCCACCCGTTGCAGGATGCCCTGCCCAAAGGCAGATTCAGGAAGTGACCAACAGATTTGTTTTAGAATAAGAGCATTTGCTGGTACGGACAGGAAACGAACGCGAATCCAACCATGCTTTTTGCAATGCCAGGGTTTGGCTGTCCTTGAGGGACCTGACATTTTTCTCGGCTAAAACCATTATCCTTCAAGGTTAATTGTTATATTAGGCGCAATCCATTAGCCGATATGAAATGCTAAGAGCAAACCAGGAATTTCCTTTCTGACCTCTATGGATCCTGGATCTATTATGAAATGTGGACGCTTCAAAATATCGGCTGAGACTATGAAATTAACATGGTTTGGGTTTTAGTTTCTTGGTCACTGATTGAGATTCTGTGAGCTCACAAACACGCATACAAATTATATATATCTAATATATATATTAATAATTTTAAAAAAGACCATGCCTTCATGTCTTGTTTCAATGAGAAACATTTATTTTGAAACCAGTCATAAGATCAATGTTTGAGAAGTCCATAGATCTTCACTTCCTGGACCCATATAGAAGTTAGCAGTTAACAATTGAATATATGTTGCAGTGGGATGAGACCTATTTAGGGCCATTGTCTTACTCAAGGCCATGGATGGGAAGCTTTAATGAGGTGGGACCGCACATTGACATTTGGGGCGACTCACCTGAGCAGATGGTTCCCCCGTTTTTCATGGAGTAACGCCAAAGGTGGGTTCCCACTGATTCTATCCATTTCTATAGAACCGGTAGTAATTCGGCGATGATGTCACAGAGCCGGTTCCTTTGGTGTCTCCATGGGTGACGCCATTTTGAATTTTGCTTCTGCGCATGCGCAGAAGGTATTTTTTGACTGCTGTGCGAGTGTGCGCGTGCACGAGGCGTGACCCTGAGCAAACTGGCAGCAAAACAATTTACAACCCACCCCCGAGTAATGCTTTCTTAAAGTAGCAAAAAGAAGGCCTTCCTGGTGTGTTTTTTTTGGACCAGGGTAGCATATGAAATAATGGCTGCTCCAAAAGTAATGTTATTGATTTTACTAGCACTGCCATCTCAGTCTCAATGAACACCTGTCTTAAAGGTCACTTTTGTCTTTACAACTATCCTTGAAGCTCTCTTATTTTCATTTTACCCTTTCCTCCTCTAACACTGGGAAAGCTGATATATTTTTAGCCTACAGGCAGTCCTCACTTATCAAGTGCCTCATTTAGTGACTGTTCTAAGTTATCTTGATATAAAAAACAATTTTGCGACCAATCCTCACATTCTGTGGCCATGTGATCGCCGTTTCCATGCTTCCCAGACATTTTGCGACAAGCAGAGTTCAAGGAGAAGATGGAAGTCAAATCTTAAGTCACAATCAGACGATGTTTTGCTTAACCATCCATGGTGACTTGCTTAACAACCCAATGGGAAGTTTCACTTTAAGTTCATTATGGTCATGCAGTATTCAATTTAGTGAATACAGTGCCTAGTGACAGAATTGCAGTCCTAAATGTGGTTGATAAGCAAGGACTGCCTGACATATATTTAGCTTGTTCAGTTAGTTCCCAGAGGGTTGCATATTCTTGACATCTTACTTAGAGATGATGCAGGCCAAGTAGAGTTTATGAACATTCAGTTTCAAAGTCTCAGCATGTCATTTCTGAGTCACAGAAGCAGAGTAAGGCATGACAGTTACCTGCTTCCTGTGTATAAAATTATAAAAGTATAATCACTTTGATCAATATACATCCTTGGTGTGCAGGATCCCCCCTCCCTTTCCAGAAATTGATGCCCTAACTTTGAACGATGTTATTGTTTTATTTTTACTATTTTAAAATGTTTTAAAGATTTTAATTGTAATGTGTGTTTTTGAATTATGAGCTGCCCAGAGTTGCTTGCTGAGATGGGCGGCTGTAGAAATCAAATAAGTAATTCAATCAATACATTTATTTAGGTTTTCGGCCCATCATGCAGATGCCTTCAAGTTCAAATTCATGGGAGCTTACTCTCTATGCATTTGTACCGATATTGTTGGAGGATGGAAGCCTACAGCTAAAGAAGAAGAAATAAGTAATAAATAAGATATAAGAAGAGATTGGACAACATTTGCCTGAAATGGTATAGGATCTCCCGCTTGAGCAGGGGATTGGACTAGAAGACCTCCAAGGTCCCTTCCAACTCTGTTATCCTGTTATTCTTCTGTTAAAGCAATCAGGGTTGCAACATTCATATCTTTTCTCTCTGGTGCACGAAGTGAGTCAAATCACAAGATTGGTCATGCCCAGGCATTGCCCGTAATCACATGTAGGACAGCTTTGTGGGACAGTGCCTTGCTGAAGGAGTCTTGGTGTGGTTGTAAATGCGTAGATGAAGGGAACCCAAGGAGACTTAATACCACAGGTTTTAGGAAAACCAATGACTGCTACATGTGTCAGGACTCTATCTAAGAACCCAAAAAAAGCAGACCAAGTATGTGCCACTTTAAGTCTTGCATTTTACAACAATTATGTTAGAGCTGTTCCCTTAATTGCCCACTTTTGTTTGCCTGGTTATGAATCTGTGAGCTGTCAGCAAAAATTCCTAGCCTGAGGTGTGGTACCGTATGAGGCTATGCTACCTGGTTTGACGTAAATGCAATTCGAAAGAATCCGATGAGCATGGAGGCAATTAAAACTTTATCCAAAGGAAGGGAAGGTGCAGTAAAAGGTGTAACCTGCGTTTAACAGAACAGTAGCTTCAAAATCCATTTTACTGCTTGTACGTGTTTAACCTACTGTTGCTACATTTATTACAATTTTATACATTGAATTTATACTTGCTACTAGCGCTGCTACTGTATGATTTTATCTGGATGTGTATTGTGTGCATTCTGTATAAAAAGCTTTAATTGATTTCTCTTCTTCTGCATTTATTAGGGGGTCTAGAAGTACAACAAGAACAGGAATTAAAATGAAGAATCAATGAAGAAGAAGTGGGTGGTAGAACTGAAATTGGTTTCATACCAGACTGATTTGGTGCTATCTATCACCTTACAGGGTGGTGTCTGCCGAATCAAATCATAAGATTTTTGTTTCAAATTCCACCCCACTTCATATCCCTCCAATCTGCTCTGAGGGCACCTGGGACCCTCCAAATGATTGATCAAATGCTACAGGAGATATAGGAAGTAACCTGCAATCTTGTCATTCAATGTCAAGATGGGTTACTGTAACTCATCTGCCATAACTTTTACTGACTTGTTCCATATTTCATGCTTGTTATTTATTTGGACCCATCCCAGTGATATCTTCAAATTCCATGTTTATTCCATAATTTGCATAAAGAAGTGACATTCACATGTATGATCACAATTGTATCCCTAGAGAGCTTTTCCACCATATGGATATTATTGATTTTAGATTTAGATTTTTTTTTAAATCCCACCTTTATTATTTTTATAAATAACTCAAAGTGGTAAAACACACTTAATACTCTTTCCTCCTCTTATTTTCCTCACAACAACAGCCCTGTGAGGTGAGTTGGGTTGAGAGAGAGTGACTGGCTCAAACTCACCCAGCTGGCTTTCATGGCTAAGGTGGGACTAGAACTCACAATCTCCCAGTTTCTAGCCACTTAGCCACTAGGCTAAATTGGCTCTTAATAGTTGATATTTTTATATTTATATTTGATATAGCCTTAAACATATTATTTCAGTGCAATCTGTTCACATCTACAGCTATGCCTGCATAAAAAGCATCTGTATATGATATTTATCCAAAAGGAGGGAATTTATTACATTTATTGCCATTTATTTATTGCATTTTGGGGGAACAGAGACAACTGGCTTTAAATGATGGTGTTCAGGGAGTCACTGATTTTTTAAAAATTGTACTTCAGCCTGAATTGTGGCTATACTAATAGAGTTCTTAGCAAGAATAAAATAGTTTCATTAACATTCACGGCTTCTTGATCAAAGGAGGCATTTGTGAAAATAATGATTCTGTCAAGAGTTTTTAATATTTGCATGCGCTCATATATCCCACAAACAATAGTTTCCAACACTGAAGAGACATTTGACTTCTGTTCTTTTTCAATACCAATTATTAGAGTTCAGATACATGTGGTTAAAATGCCAATTACTTACAATGTTCACAAATTGCCTCAGTAGCAAGCACTCTTATAGATGCTGCTAGAAAGAAGATTTTGTGAGCAAGATGGTTAGCTAAGTCATGCACAACAATCATAAGTTCGGTTTATCTACATGGAAGAAATGAGAGTGTGACAACAAGCTTTATCTTTATGAATGACTTCATTCTTAGGCTTCTTCTGGGTTTATGATCCAATCTATGCACCACTGCCGGGATAGCTAGTGATATAAAGGCTCATTTGTCAGTAAGCTTGATGTATGGCTTAGCGCAGGGCTTGGAAAACATTTCTGGTCTACACGTGTAATTGTACTATCTTGCACAATAATAAAGGTGATTCCCACTGAAATCTCACCTCAAGTATAGTGAAACTGTGCAATAACCCAGAACAGGGGAGTAAAGAAACCTTGGCAGGATTTTTGTTTGAAATCTTTCAAAATCTCAAGGGGTAACAGCAAAGGTTTCTGAGGACATGAAAATGTGATAATTTGGGCATTTAAAAAAGTGTGTGTATTTGTGTACGCAATGCAGGGGCTATGTAGGAATTTTGTGGTATCATCATGTTGCTGATTTCTGAAATATGTGTAGACTGGTTCTTAGATATGTAAGGAAGAAAAGTTTGTCTGAAATTCTGGTTAACAATTTAATTAGTAGCATAAATCTATACTGTATGTGTGGTATTATGTAAGATGTCTCTTTGATATCTGCCAGTTCACTATCCAATCATAAATATTTAATGTTGGTTGAT
>JANHFT010001819.1:131888-146213 GCA_032467955.1 Pseudoxenodon macrops | reverse complement strand
ATGGTGATGCATGTGCAGTGCCAAAAACTTGGCTTCTGCGCATGCGCAGAAGAAAAAAAAAACAGAAAAATTCCCCCCAAATTTTTTTCCAACCCCCCCAAAAGATGGCGGCATCCATGGACCAGAACTGGTTCCATTACGTCACCAGCGGCTTACTACCTACTCTATAGAACCGGTCCGAACCGGTAGGAACCCACCTCTGAATTGTTGACTTAATTTTTCCTTAAGAGAGTTCTGTCAGGCTGGATTACAGTAATTGATTTGGCTTCTTCCTCCCTGTGACACAGAGAGGGATTATGTTTCTGAAAAATTAAGCTAATTTCAATGCGAATTCAAAAAAATTTGCCATCAGAAATCTCAAGCCAAATGACATCTCCCTTAAAGAAGCCAATTTTAGAAATTTGTTGCACCTTTCATACATCGCTTCCTACTTCCTTATAAGAGTAAAGAAGAGGCGCAGGTCAAATTTCTCTTTGGTCCAACATGCTTCCTGCAGAGGTTAGCCAGATGTCTCTAGGAAATCCAGGAGCAGCAGTGGCCTTCCCATCATGGCCCATCGCACTGCTTGAAACAAACGCATTCAGGCTGTTATACAGCAGTGCTTGTTTGACTGCAAGGAACATTAGAACACCGCATCCGTGTCGTGAATGGCTCACATGAATACATGTGAGCCTTTGAAAATTGTACAAACTAAAGGAACATGAAATTTGTCTTATTTTTTACCACTGAATACATCTGAAGCTCCCCACTTTGTAAACTATATACAAGGCTATATTTCAGTGGTGGAATTCAAATTTTTTACTATCGGTTCTGTGGGTGTGGCTTGGTGGGCATGGTTTGGTGGACGTGGCAGGGGAAGGATACTGTAAAATCTTCATTTCTGTCCAATCAACTGGGACTTGGGAGGCAGAGAATAGATGGGGGCGGGGCCAGTCATAGGTGGTATTTACCGGTTCTCCAAACTACTCAAAATTTCCGCTATTGGTTCTCTGAACTACTCAAAATTTCCACTACTGGTTCTCCGAGCTACTCAAAATTTCCACTACTGGTTCTCCGAGCTACTCAAAGTTTCTGCTACTGGTTCTCCGAACTACTCAAAATTTCCGCTATTGGTTCTCTGAACTACTCAAAATTTCTGCTACCAGTTCTCCAGAACTAGTCAGAATCTGCTGAAACCCACCTCTGCTGTATTTCCATGCAGGCTGCAGTTCTCTGCATACTTATATGAAAGTCCCATTGCTCTCAAGAAAGGAATTGATTTATTGAACTTAATGAATTTAATAAATTTGTACAGGTGTGCGCTGCAAAACTATACTCTGCATTTCATACTAGAGTAACAGAATCTTTTACAAAAACAAGATATGGGATAACAATAATTAAAAGCACGGTCTATACATCAATCACTATCTGGTGGCAATCAACATCAAAATATGATATGTGGGAAGAGAGACTTGCACAAGAGACAAAATGTGCATTGTACATTGAGCACTGGATGCAGAGGGTTCCATTCCTGCAGATATGTGTGGTTGTTGGGATACAAACCCATGAAGCTGCATTATCTTTGTTGTTTGCATGGGGTGGCTAACCTATGAAGGAGAACTGTCTTCTCTCAGCTGCTCTCATGTCATCAACTGGAATTGTAAGGCAGAGAAATAAATAAAAAATTCCTGCAAAGGACAATTTAGTAATTATCGCTTTCCATTTAGACCAAGTTCAGCCTTTCATGACATTTTAAAAGGTTACTTGGACTAGTTCAATTTTTCATGACATTTTAAATGATTTTATTTCTTTGCTAGAAACAGAATGATGGGCAGGATTATAGTATAACATACAAAGTCGCTTGACAAAATTTCTTTATCTATTAGAATGTGGATTGATTAAGTTGCCATCTAGTTAAATGTACAACAGAATAATAAAAAGGTTTCCAAGAGGGTCAGATTTACAAACTTCCAAGACCACAATTACCAAGGTAAAACTGATAACAAGCCAGAACCTCAATAGCTTAATAAAATCCTGGGGGCTTCCTAGCTACAATTTATGAAGGTAGATGAAAGCAAGCCTATCTTTTGAGGTCTTAATATTCTCTGATTAGAAAAGTTCTATCCTTCTGAATCATATCCAGAGGTGGTATTCAGCAGGTTCTGACCAGTTCTAGAGAACTGGTAGTGGAAATTTTGAGTAGTTTGGAGAACCGGTAAATACCATCTCTGGCTGCCCCTGCCCCAGAGGTGGGTTCCTACTGGTTCGGACCGGTTCTATCGAGTAGGTAGTAGGCCGCTGGTGACATCACGGAGCCGGTTCTGTTGCTCCATGGGCGCTGCCATCTTTTTTTCTGATTTTTTTTTGAATTTTTTCTTCTTCTTCTGTGCATGCGCAGAAGCCAAGTTTCCGGCACTACGCATGCGTCGCCATCTTGTTTTTGGCCTTTTTTGGGGGGGGGATTTTTACTACTGCGCATGAGCGTGCGCAAGGCACGCCCATGCGGCACTGGCGGTAGCGAACCGCCGGCGAGGTAAGTTAGAACCCACCCCTGCCCTGCCTCCCAGCTGATTGGGAGGAAATGGGAATTTTGCAGTAACTTTCCTCTGCCACGCCCACCAAGTCATGCCCAACAAGCCACATCACGCCCACCACACCACGACAGAACCGGTAGTAAAAAAAATTGAATCCCACCACTGATCATATCCTTTCCACTACTGCTAATTGCCTTTATTGGACTGGTTCCAATTTGAATATGTTGCTGTGAAGTTGGCCTTGGAACAAGGCAGGCTGGGGGAAAAATGTCCAGCTTGCCAAGCTGCCAAAAGCTGTTCAATAATTGCTCAGGGATTTAAACTCACAAAGCTCTAACAATAGCACACTTCCCAGCCAGCAGCTTCTTAGTTAAGACTTTGATTTGCTTCCTGTTGCAGGACGGCTTCTTGTTGTTTCCTAAACCTACTCATTGGATCTTGGGTGTCCCTAACAAAATCATGCTGCACAAAAAGGGAACCTCAAGGCCTAGGCAGAAAATGGAACTTGAGTAGAAGCTAAATCCTCCATGGCTGAGATATTTACCTGCTCACCCTGGAGAAAAGGGAGTAGGATTTAAAGTGGTGTTTCCCAAGTTGGCAACTTTAAGATATGCAGACTTCAGCTCCCAGAATTCCATGGTGACTTAGAGGAATGAGGGTCAAGCCATTCGATCTCCCATTGCGTAGTTTTCCAGAGTGGAAGAGCACAACCTCCAAGGCTACACACTTTCAACAGTAGCCATAGATGGGAAGTGTCATTTTTTTTTAAAGTCACAGAAGGGGGAAATGAATAAATAAACCAGGAGTAACAGTCCAAACAGTATTTAATTAATTGCTTTAGAGACAGATCGGTTAGATCAGTGATGGCTAACCTTTTTGCCATCGCGTGCCAGACTGTGCGGCGGTCATGAGCACGTGTGCCCAGACCCATAATGCAATGCCCTCCTCCCCCATGCATGCGTGCACAACCATCACCACCATGCATGTGCGTAGGCCTCACTCCAGTTGGCCCATTGGGTCTGTTTTTCACCATCCACAGGCTCCGGAGGCTTTCCTGAAGCTTGGGGAGGACGAAAACGGCCTTCCCCTGCTCTCTGGAAGGGCAAAAATCAGTTGGGCAGCGCGCACATGTGCGCTTAAGCTGATATAGAGCAACGCCTCGTGTGCCCTCAGATATAGCTCTGCGTGCCACCTGTGGCACGCGTGCCATAGGTTCACCATCACGGGGTTAGATTATTTATATTGTATATTGTTCTGGTGGTTTTAGTCTGGCTGGCTGTTTATATTTTTAATTGTTTAAACTCTTTCCTATGATTTGGTAAGTATCTAATGAATGAACAGCAATCACAAATTTGATAAATTATTTCTGTTGGTCTTGCCCCTGTTTTTTTCCTCTTAGGGGCGTGCCTCCTGTTATATGCTCCAATAGGTAATCACACCTTACTAACTTTGTTAGTAATGACTTTTTTTTTAATGTGGGCAATGATTGGTTTAGTACGAGAGAACAAGGAACAGCTTCAGTTAAGGGATGGAATCTGAGAATCCACAATTCTGTTGGCCATTGAGGCACTGGAGAGACAGAGCTCAAAAGTGAACGTAGAATTGGGGCTCCGGAGTGCTTAGGCCCAGCAACGCCCTTTGTTTGTGAATGCATTGTAGTTCTCATGCTTTTACTGCAGACCACCAGCTTCTGGGTGCAAAAGGTTACTCCTATGTGTGGTCTCTCCACTAACAACCTGCTTGAGCTCATCATTTAACCTGCCATTTCAGATGGCTTCACGCTAGGGAGGGAGTAGAAGGGGGAGAGAGACATTAACACAGGGGGGAGCTTGGCCAGGGTCCCAGGGCTCACTCTTGTAATTCTGAGAGGGAATTAACATTGTCTGGCTTTGCAAGGTTACTTTCAGAGGAACAAAACCTGGACCTTTCTGACGACTGTGGAAAAGGAAGGAGGGAGAGGCTATTTCAATGCTGTTGAGAAACTGTTCCAAAACAGGAGACCAGAGAAAAATAATTTCATTGCTCAAATGGAGGGGGGGGGGGAATGATATGAAATTCTTATGGGGCTCCCTAGGACTCCCATTTGGCTGCCAGGAGGACGGCCTTCCCCTCACCGGAATAAATATTCAAACATGGCTAGCAGGATGTAACAGAAGTTATCAAGGAGGTCACCTGATTCACGAAAAAGCAAAATGGTCGCAAATAGCATAGTCTGTGAAGATGTCCAGAGTGTCTTCCTTTGGGTAGATCACAGAATTATCAAACCAGTGAGGGGATTGATTATGAGAGGAATGCTGAAGTCAAACAACTTTCAGCTTTCAAAAGAATTACAGAAGCAGTTTGGTAGCAACATCAGTAGGATATTTCACACCTGCATGTGATGACATGCCTTCAGATGCTTGATCACCTCTTCCTCTATGGAGATTGAGAGTGAGGCATATTGGGGCCTATACGTTCTCATTTTAGGTGGGTTCCTGCCGGTTCGGACTGGTTCACTAGAACTGGTAGCAGGAATTCCCCCCCCCCGCTTGCTGAACTGGCAGCGATGACCAGCTGAACGTGCCCCTGAACCGGTCCTCTGGCTGAAAATCGGTCCTCTGGCCTGAAATCAGCTGAAAAACAACCCTCTGCGCATGCGCAAAGCTTTCTGAGCATGCCCAGAGGGTTTTCACCCGCAATTGACAAAGGCGTGTGTATCCGCACTTCCGGCGTGACTCCGAACCAGTAGCGAAGGTAAGTAGAACCCACCCCTGGGGAAGAATCAATATTTGTCAGGTATTGCTAAGGTGTAATATTCATTTCATCTGCATTTAAACTGAAGCCTTGCAATCCACTTCCTTAATGAAGTGTTTTGGATTTGGATAGAGGAAGAATTGCTTTTCAAACTGATAACCTCCAAATAATGGCCTGTGTCTGTAATTAAAATGCCAGTGTAGGTCCAAAAAGGAAGTGACTGACTGTCACTGCTGCTTAACAATAAAGTTTGTGTGTCTTCTTAGTTTGCTAATTTAATGTATTTTCTGGAGGTGAAGAATCTAGGGATTGCTTTTAGAACAGATGTTACCTTTGTAACTTTATCTGAGCTTGGTAATCTTAACTTCTAATTTGCATTTTACTTAAAGAACAGGGGATGTGGTAGCACTTTCATTACTTCATACTTTATTTGTAACAAAGCTTTGAGGGCTAGAAATAATTTCACTAGCCTTATGAAGCAGCTTCAGAAGTAGTCGAAGTGCTATGAAAATTGTAATTATAATGATAATGATCTTATGTGGTCTAGCCAAAAGGTAAAGAATTGTAAAGTGATATGTTATTGTTATGTAGCATGCAGATGAATAGAATAGAACTCGTTTTGATAGGCTGTTACATAATTACAACTATTACTTATTATTGATGTTCTCTTTGATCTACCACAACTGGTCCAGAGGTGGATTCCTTTCCACCCATTCGCCAAACCAGTCCTCTGGCCGAAAATCGGCTGAAAAACAACCCTCTGCGCATGCACAAAGCCTTCTGCACATATGCAGAGAGTTTTCACATGGAAGTGATGACAGTGTGCATGCGCACTTCCAGCATGACCAGTAGGGAAAGTAAGTAGAACCCACCCCTACTGGTCCACCACTCCCTCCTATAGCTAATCTAATTAAAAATAAATAATATATGTAGCTTTGAGTATATACATTGGCTCCAGTTGGCCAGAACAAGCTGTAATTTGGCTTCTTAGGAGCTAAAATTGTCTAAGCACCTTCAAATTATTTGCTGGAGGGAAATTTAACCTACAAATGTTTTTCAGGAACAATTGAGTCATAGTTTTTGTTGCGTCCTCCCGTACGGGAGCAAATTAGCATACCTGCCGCTGATTGGCTGAACTAAGCGGCAGGAAATTTAAAGCACTGTCAGTGGCCAGCAGGCTATCAGGAATCCCTTATAAGCGGGTTCCCTGCAGCCTACTGGCAGTTCATTTTTGCCTCCACTAAGGATCCAATAAAGGTAGCTGACTGTTCCTGCGTCTTGTTCCTTCTTTACCTGCGTGATCTAACAATTTTGATCTCCTATTTCAGGGGTCCCCAATCCCTGGACCATGGCCCATTACCAGGCCATGGCCTATTTGGAACTGGGCCACGTGAGTGGAGGCTCGCGCAGCTGTTTCCCATCTCCCTCCCCAGCCAGGCTGCCAAGCCACAAAGGTTGGGGACCGCTGTCCTGTTTGAACTGTGGAAATCACCCAATATTATATACCTGCCTCTCTGCCCAACCAGACTGCGGCATCAGATATGCCCATGTCTTAGAATCAAGCCATCTGGCTTTGGTGGGTGAAATATGGAAGGGACACCAGGTGATTATTCATTTCAGATAGCATAATGTTATGGGTTCACCCAGATCCCAAATATATTGAATTCCCACCACCTTGCAAAACTGTCTAAAGTCAAAAGATGGTGCAGGGGTCTTCAGAGTAAATACAATTCAGATTATACAGCCTACAGGAAAATACTTTTTGTTTGTCTGTTTTGGCTCTTGTCAAGGACATATTTCTTGTTGCTGTGAGCCCAGCATATCATTAGCATTCAGGGCATAAACGTTTAAAGCACGAATGTCAGGTATGAGCTGAGTGATCTTTAAGCTACTATTGCCAGAATGATCTCACTGATGATGGTGAGGTGACTCTTCTGGAATCAATTATCTGAGACAGTTAGTGCTATTTTTCTTATTAAAAAAATTCTTTGCACAGTGCTTTTCTTTTTCTTAATGAAACTGAATCGATAGGCAGTTGAGCCGTTTGCAGAAAGAACCTTTCAACATCTGGGCTATGGCGGTTTCAGGAAATTCTCTGCATTCTTCAAAGAAAATCTGATAAATGCAGAGCAGGTGCTGATCTTCCAAAGACCTGATCTCTTTATTGTACTGTAAAAAGGGATTGAAGCAAAGAGTTACAAAAGTGGATGCCTGCAACTATCTTGTTTTCTAGTACGAAGTTTATATCTCTAATAGTCAAGCTAGACCTGATGCTATACAAGTCCTTACATTTAGCTTATCTATTGCGGGAGGGCAGTGGGGCTATATTTTGCTTTCAATTGATCAGCTACCAGTGAAGTCAGAAAAGTACAATGCCGGATTTAGAGTATTTTCAGATAAAGCTCTTTGTGTGCAATAACTCTACCGTCTTTGACAAGCAATTTGACAGGCTGTAAGCAGAAACTTTGTCTTCTTTGTAATTCTGTGTTTTGCCGTGGCTTCTTCACTAGATTTTTGCTCTCACAAGACAATGGCAAGGAGATAAAGTTGATATTGTATGACATTTCTTGATTGCTGGTGAGCTATCCATCTTGGCAGTCGCTATAGTGGTAGCTGGTTTTATGTTAGATACAAAGAGCAATCTTAAAGAAAATCAATGCAGAGAGAAAAAAATTCTTAGGGAAAATATAAATTCCTCAGTTTTATTGGCTTGTAGTTTGAAGGGCAAACAAGGGGGAAAATGTTCTCCCCCTCCTTCCACATACAGATTTCCTAATAGCTACCCACTAAAATTCACTAGAAAGAACCAAGTGTGTCCTTTCCAGGCTGGGATAGTTGCAACTGTTGTTGACATTCGAGCATCAGACAATAGTGAAATATTTGGAATTTTGTGAATGTGAATGTAAGGTTCCCTTTGATCTACATGCACCTACATGCACCTTTATGTTGCAGGACTGATTTTGAAAAAGGAGGTCCACAATATCATATTTCCCCCTGCCCACAACACACAGATAAGATATGGTCTCAGAAACCCAATGTTTACTAAGTCAAAGAAGAAAAACTCACATGGATTCACAATGCTTACTTAATAGAATGTTCACCTGAGATACAGTATATGATGGCTGATAAAACATTCACAATCACTTGCTGAAATAGAGGTGTGAAATATGTGAAATATGCCTATCTTTTTATGTTGATTGCTTAACCATAACTCTGAAATCTCTGTTTTACATTTACTGTTACATTTACTCTTTACAGTACATGTTCTGTTTTATTTTGAGATTTATCTGTATTATTTAAAACCTGAACAATCACTTTTGGTATTATTTAAGACTTGATGATGCTCTTTCAACAATTTTTCCCAATCAATGTGTATTATGACAAAGAGGGACAAAGTTTTGATTCCCTATAATACCCATGTATCTCAATGCTGTTCTTTGGAATCATTGTTCTTTACATTAATACTTAAAGAATGTTCTTTGGATTTTGAGTTTTCTCCTCCAGTTCCTTGTGAAAAGATGCTACCTGACTGGCAGCTTAACAACATGCAGGCAGCAAAATGTCATCAGTGCTTTTAAGAAAATTTGATCACAGCTTGCTTTCATTTTCAAATTTACCTCACCACCTGAAACCAATTGGAATTAGGCCACTGACAGAGTTTGCATACTAAGAACAGGACGCAAAACCGGAATACAATTAGAATTTGAGAAGATATATTTTCAAGAATTTGTTTCCCTAGTAGCAGGGATTAATTAAAAATAAATAAATGTATTTGTATTAAACAACGATTAGTTTATTTGAAAACCCTGAGGAAAGGACCACCCTGTTGTCAATTTCCCTAAAGGGAACCTGCAAAGTTCTTCCTCCCACATTGTGGTTTTCATTTTGTTTTATCTATTTTACAGAATAATCTCGCCATCAGTAGAGTTTTTCACATTATATCTCTCCAGATAGGTTTTATCTTTTTGAGGTTTACCAATGAACAACTATGACTTTTTATTTTGGTGTCCGTGAGTCAGTTATGATTCCTGACAATTGTCTGAACAAGCCCCTGCAATTTTCTTGGCAAGGCTGTCCAGAAGTAGTTTGCCTTGTCTTGCCTTCTTCCTAGAGCTGAGGGAAAATGACTGGCCCAAGGTCACCCAGCTGCCTTTGTTTGCCTAAGGCAGGACTAGAAGTCATGGTCTCCCATTTCTAGCCTGGTGTTTTTACAAGTATGCCAAACTGGCTCTTAAGTATGACCTTGGAAACAGAAAGAAGTGGTTATTGTATTTACCAGGAAGGAAAGTTAAATTTAATTAAATTCTCCCTGAACAGGGATATTTTACACACACACACACACACACACACACACACAATATTAGAATCATACCCGAACCCACAATTTATAAAACGGATGTTCCAAATATGTGAGTTGATGATGTATAACCCTCAACTTACAACCATAATGGAGTCTGCCAGTCATGGCAATCATAAAGGGGGTGACCCACATGATTGACCTAATGTTATGATCTTTTTTTGTGGCAGTCGTTAAGTGAACGTATTGTTTGCTATGGACTGTTTTTGCCAAAAACCATAAGTAAAGGCTGGCTTTCAACAATAACGTTGTAAATTGTGGTCGTGTGACCATGGGATGATGCAAATGACAGTAAATGCAGGCTATTTACTAAGTGGCTGAAATGTGGTTGTATGACCATGGGGGGAAGGCCTGGCTGTCAGAACTTCGTAAGTACCTTTGGGAAGGTTCGCCGTAACTTTGAATGGCCACTAAATAACTAGTCATAAGTTGAGGACTACCTGTACAGAATTTAAATGTTAAAGCATTAAGTTCACAGCACTTTGTGCTTAATTTAGATTTTTATTTTTTATATTGAGTCAAAAAAGTTAAGTATTTTTTTTAAAAGATGTGTAACTTCTGTTCTTCTTTGTTGGAGCTTTAATGCCCTTGAATAAATGAGCTATGGTTGTCAGCCTTCAAAGTGTCTACTTGTCTTTTGGTAAAGTTTAATAATAAAAAAAAGAATTACTTAATTATGAATCCCTCTTACATATTAATGTCTAGGTTCTTTTGCTCTTATAATAAACAAAGGCCTCCCTTTTCGACCCTACCCAGTACAGGAAGGAAATGTGGACCAGTTCTCCTTTTGCTCCATTAATAAAGTGCTGAATAGGTTTTAATGGCAGTTGTCACTTAGACTAATGACATTGTAACATTTAGAGGAAATTGAGATGCTTGCGCATGGATCTATTTAAACAAGATTGCTAAACATGTCACTGTTGAAGAAGAGAAATGATGCTAGTTATAGCTGCTGTTGAAATAAGTGTATAGGGGTTAACTGAAATGTGGCGTTTTTCTTCCCTTCTTGCTGTGATCCAAATCCTCAGACTTCAAATAAAGGAAATTTCTCAGATTTTGAAGAAGACATTTCGCTATTTGCTGTATTTTCTGGTTCAGCTCAGTAGAGACTAGCTGTTCCTGCAGACATAAATATTGGAGAGAGTCAGGGGTGGGTTGTGAATATTTTTGTTGCCGGTTCTCTCAGAGTTGCGCTGCATGTGCGCACGCAGCAATCAAAAACTAGCTTCTGCGCATGTGCAGAAGCAAAAATCAGCTTCTGCGTATACGCGGAAGCAAAATCCAAGATGGCGACGCCCACGGAGACACCAATGGAACCAGCTCTGTGACGTCATTGCAGAGTTACTAACGATAGACAGTACTAATGGTTCTATAGAACCGGATAGAACTGGTAGGAACCCACCTCTGGAGAGAGTGGTTTCAGTGATATCCCATTTCATCTTCCTTACCACTATCTGCACAGAGTACGATGATACTTATATATCACAATGATCTGATTATTCACGGACATATAGCAACTATGCTTCTCATGATATTTTAACAGGCCCACCATTATCACTACCTAAGCTGGTTGATTCAGAGGGCTCATATGGTCCTGAGTTTTGTTAAGAAAGAGACAAATAGAGCAGTATTTCCTATGCTTTAGGAAGTATAAGTGTTCTAAACTTCAGAAGAACCGCTGTATATTCAACATTTTTCTTAAGTCTACTGTAGATAACCCTCGGCTATGGCATTTCTATTTCCCCCCCTCCATGATTTTGCTCACAAATCATCAGATCTGGGCAGTTCTTGATAAAGGGTTGAAGAATCCAATAATGAGTTAATTTAATTCCATATTCTGCATTCATAGTTCTTTGTTGTTTTTCTAGAAAGATAAATAAAGACTTGATTGTGTATATTCTGTGCATATACAACAGACCGATGAATCAGTCTGTTAAGTCTCAGTTATGGCTTAGAGCAAACACTTTCATAGAAAACCATTAAATATTATGGTTATTATCAATGATAATATCTTTGAGCCAAGTTCATTTTTAGACTCTCTCTTAAGAAAAATCCTATTTGATTTTGTTTTTAAAACTACTTTTTATAAATTATCCACGCTGGAAACTAGCAATTTTAACACAGTAAAATAGCATGGAACTTTGATGTAAGGGTATTATCTTGTAGAAGTGGATGCTGATTCTAACTATGGAAAGATTTGCATGGTGTATGCGTGGGTGTATGTGTGGGTGTTTTCAGACACTGAAAACGAAGAGGCAATTTTTGGAAATGTGCACATTTCAAAAAGGTTTTGGAAACATTGGCATCGGAAGTGGAGGGTGGGCGGGAAGGGGATGAATAGTGAAACCTGTGCTACCCAATGTAATGCAAGCTCCACCTCTTTTGTAGAAATAATAGAAAAGTTGTGAAGCCTATTTTTCCTAGCCCAATAAATAGTCTAGCCAACATACTGTGGACCAAATAACTCTTTCTTGAGGGAAAACAGACAGAAAACCAGCTCAAAGGGACATCTATATCTAGACAACACTGTCCCAGTCTGTCTGATTTTATTACCTCTTTATTATTTGAAGTAGAAACACAGAAAGACAGGCCTTTTGTCACAAGGCCAGAAAAAAAAAAAACCTTGAACAAAATGAAGAGAGAGTAATTCCCTTCATGTAGATTTGTTTCATGGTATAAAGTGTACTATTTATTAAAGCTGGCTTCTTGCCACATCCTCTGCCTGCAGTTCACTTACATCATTTTTTTTCAAACTCGGCACACATTTAAAATGTGTGGACTTCAGTTCCCAGAATTCCCTAGCCTGCATGGTTGACTTGAAAAGCAGTGCCTTATATGAAACAGAGTATCTGAGCACTGGTTGACCTGGGCTTAATTTCCACTGGAGTTGATTTGCAATTCTAGTGCACTGTGTGATACAACCAGGCTCGTTATATTTTAATTTTTGGCTTTATTTCCAGGAAATTGAAATGACTTTCTCTTCAGAAAAAAAATATTCCCTTCATTTTTAACCACAAAATGAACTTGCGTTATAATTTGGCAAAAGTAAGGAGCAAGTGGATTGCAAAGGGGAGGGGAGATGCTACAGAAACACATGAATGTTAATGGGAGTGACTGACTCAAAATCACACAGAGGGAGCATTTCTCGAAGAAGCAGAATTGATCCTTGCACCAGAATTTTTTTCTTGGTTTATTCAAGTATCATTCTACAAATCTTCTTTGCGCATACTTGGTAACTCTTATTCACAAACCCAGTGGTGTATTAACTATTAAGCAGACTAAGCACGGGCTTTGGGCACCAGGCCCAAAGGGGCACCAGGCCCAAAGGGGCACCAGGCCCAAAGGGGCACCACAAAGTTGAGGGGGAAAAAAACCCAATGAAGATTTGTAATTTTTTTTGGATAAAAAGTGAATCTTGGGACACCAAGATTTGTCAGCGCATAGGGCACCAATGAGTCTTAGTCCACCACTGCACAAACTGTTCACAAATTCCATAACCCTTTTCTTGATCATTTATTCTCTTTGACTTTATATTTGTTGTCAACTAATACATCTTGACATAATAATGCCTCACGTTTTCTGGTGACCAATAGAGAAAATATCATGGCACCAGCTCAGAAGGATATTGAAATGTTTCATATTTATATAATAATCATGCTTTCATGTACAAGCTTAATTTCACTCAAGACCCCCCCTCCTAATGGGTTTATGACAACTTGTCATGGCCCACTTGCCACAGTCAATTCACTGTAGCCAACTCGCCGCAGGACAATTTGCCATGGGACAAGAGTTACACTAATATCAAAGAAATAGTGGAATAGAATCATTAAAGAAAGGATGCCAAAGAAGGGATAAAATGAAACATGCATGACAAAAATTAAAATATTTTTAAAATTATTTTAAATAATTAAATTGAAATGTTGAACGGTCCCACAGCAAGTTGTCCTGCGATGAGTTGGCCCATGGCGAGTTGGCTGTGGCGAATTGCTTGTGGTGAGTTGGCCGCAGTGAGTTGGCCATGGTGCGTTGTTCCATTCCATTCCCGATTGCCCTCCCTATTGCAGTGGTTGTAGGTTTTGCTCTTTCATGAACTTCTTCAGTAGACCTGAGCCAATGCTGTCCATGTTCTTGCAAGCCAGCTTTGGATCTTTCCAAATTCAGTTCCCGATCAACTCAACCAGTTTGAACACAAGCTAAAAAACAACGAATACACTAAAAATAGATATAAATTGGTTGAGCAAAGTCAAAATTGAGCTGATTGAGCAAAGTCAAAATCAGGAATCCAATTTGATGAAAGCACGTTTGCCTTTGGGTAAGCAGGAAATGATAACATTATTTTTTCGGTCTTATTGAGCAGTGAATATTCCAGGTATGTCCTGAATTTACTCTAATGGAGAAATTCCTTTCCCTTCTGGACTTCTTTTAACCTTTTTCTTTTGCATTCTTTTTATCTAGTCCCTTGTAGAAGTTCCCTATTACTATTACTTTCCAAATGCAGTTCCCGATCAATTTAACAAGTTTGAACACAAGCTAAAAAACAACGAACACACTAAAAATAGATATACCGTATTTTTCGGAGTATAAGACGCGCTTTTTTACCCCCCAAAAGAGGGTGAAAATCTGGGTGTATCTTATACTCCAAATATAGCCCTATGTATCACATTTTTGGGTGGTTCCAGGTGGCGGGGATCCTTACTTCCACTCGGATTTTGATAATGGGTG
>JANHFT010001819.1:114278-127594 GCA_032467955.1 Pseudoxenodon macrops | reverse complement strand
TAGATAGATAGATAGATAGATAGATAGATAGATAGATAGATAGATAGATAGATAGATAGATAGATAGACAGACAGATTTGTGTGATGCTGTAAAAAAATACAATTTGGCATGGAAAAGTGCCCAGGATCTGTCCCTTTCTAGCAAATTGCTGGGCTTATGGGAAGAGAGGACATCTGACCCCTGGGCAGATGGGCAATTTAACCGAATTTAAACCATCTTTGTATACTCTTACGCAGAGCGTTGGACCACCTGAGAACAATAAGGTGATGCAAGCCAAACTTTCCCATCATCAGAAGTGATGTGTTCACAGATGGTCCTCTTCCCATTGTTTTATTGGGGCTGACCCAAGTTACTGTTGATTTATCCATCTGTCTTTGGCCTGCAATGCACTGCAAAAAAAAAAAAGCATAGCTAAGAAACCTAAACGCATTACAAAAGTATTACATAGTTGGCTTGCATATATACCGAGTGTGGTGCACGATCCCTTTTAGGAAACGGCTTTACATCAACGTATCTACCTAGGCAAACAAGCCTTTTTCCTGGGTTAGAAATAAAAAAATCTCTGTCTATAGGGAGCTACCCTAACCCATTCTTTAATTACTACATCCTACAAAATGAAAGCTGGAGACCTCCATTTGTAATCACAGAAAATACCTGGAGCTCAGGTTTTAGATTTTTGGAAGTGGTCCGTTCCCCAAGTGGGTCTCAATTCAGTTGCTGAACGTTTTGTTGCCATTTTAGGTAACATCATTTGTCTTTGGGTTCTTTCTCCCCCACCAGATTTCTTTGGGTTGTTTTTTTTTCCTGTGGGTACGTCATCAAATCCTGATGGAGATGATTGATTGATTGATTGAGTTGGTTTTCAGGTGAAACATCCCAGAATAATACCCTGGTGTTCCTTGCCTCTATTTCTTTGTGTGATTTATCCTACCTGTTGTGGCTGATTTCCAAATATGTCAGATACTTAGCATGGGAAGTTAGGACCAATGGTGGGTTACTGCCGGTTTGGAAGAACCAGTAGCTGTGATATGTGAGTGGACCCGCCCAGGTGCAATCCCATCCTATATCGTTGTGTTGTTTGACGCCAGATGCATGTGCGACAGAGATGGATTCTAAATTAAGTTACTACCGGTTCGCTCAGGGGCGCACTGTGGCTGTGCGCATGGTATGCGACCCATTTTTTAAAAGCTTCTGCGCATACGCGGAAGCAAAAACCAAGATGGTACTGCCACCGAAAGAACCAGCTCGGTGCCGTGGCTGGCCCAGGTTGCTAATGGTTTTTCCAAACCGTGCCGCAAAGTTACTAACGGTTCGGTAGAACCGGACTGAACCATCAGCAATCCATCCCTCTGATGTGCGGACAGCACGCACGAGCGAAGTCTTGTGTTTTGTGATTCCAGGCGTTGACCACTCTGTTGCTGAAGTCGTATTTTCTGCAATGGAGTTTGGAGCGGTTTACTTTGAGTTTGTATCTATTGTTTGCCCGTGTATTATTGCGGTTGAAGCTGAAGTAGTCATCGACAGGTAGGATGTTATAGCAGACAATTTTGTGTACTAAGTTTAGGTCAGATCATAAGTGGCGTAGTTCTAGGTTTTCCAAGTCCAAAATTTCAAGCATGGTGGCCATAGGTGGGTTCCTACTGGTTCGGACTAGTTCTATGGAACCATTAGTAACTTGGCAGCCTGGTTCACTAGAACCGGCAGCGACCCAGGACTGCCACATCTTGTTTTTTGCTTCTGCGCATGTGCAGAAGCTTTATTTTAGTACTGTGCATGCTCATGCACGAAGTGTTCCAGCATGTGTGGTGTGTCCCTGAGCAAACCAACAGATATAAGGTATTCTATTGCGAGCAGAGGAGTGGAGTACTCTTCTTGTGAAATATCTCTGGACTCCCTCAATTGTATTAATGTATTAAATCTGATCCTATTTGATCTTTGTCCAAACGTTCAAGGCTCCTTTAAAGCGTGTGAGATGATCTACAACTGCCTTATCCATTCAAATAGGCCCATGTATGTTGGATTACAATTTCTATCACTCTCAGCCAGCATAATCCAGGTGGATTTTAAAAGAACTCTTACTGTCATTGCCAATAAAACTCATGCAAACGCAGATAAAAATAAGTCTATAGCCATAGCAGTTATTTAGCACTTCCTAAGCACTGCTATAGTATTTCCTAATTAATTAATAGCTCCAATTATCTCTGTCAAGTTTCCATCTGATATCCATCAAATGTTTGCAGCAAGCATAAGACCATTTAACAAATGGTCTACATATAAATGTGTATTGTTAGGATCTGCGGGAATTAGCCGGAGGGGTGGTAGGCGAGGATTCTACCACTGAACCACAAATATCAATGGACGCCATCCCGGAAGTGCCAAGGGGGAAAACGGTTCCAGGGCTGACAGTGTAAACACTTGACCTTCTTTGGGCCAGTGCTGGGAATATTGGGAATTTGGAGAACACACATGTCCTCACAAAATGGCTGAAATGGGAAGTCTGCCTATATTTACAAGATGGCTACTCTTTTGACTATGACTAATTTTAAACCACCTGCAAAACTAATGATAATACTCCATGCCATCCCTTTTAGTCCCCTATAACATTCTCTATTTTTGTCTTTTATTGTAGAAAAGTGGGCATATTTCCAAAGGAAACACTAGACTGCAGCTAATCACCGCTCTTCTTTTCTAACAATGCTGTGAAGTTTCTGTGCTGCCCAGAGGCAGTCTTTAAAGTAAAGATGATGCAAGAGGCTGATTATTTACTTTGTGCCTGCCAGCTCTCAAATTTTTAATTAAAATATTTTAAATAATTTAATGTTAATTTTTTTAATGCCAGATGCAATAGAAAGCATGTGGCCCCAATAGACGGGGGTTTACTGGCACTCACATAACAGTTTAGTTTGAAACCATCCCCTCAAACATTGTTTCATAGCATGATGGATGAATTAGTTTTTTTGCCAAGATAGCAACTTACTTTACAGAAAGATAAAACATTGATCCATTTCTTATTGTTCAATCTGATTAGGATGGTTCCAGAGGTGGAATTCTACTGGTTCTCTAGAACCGGTTGTTAACTTTCTAAGCAGTTGAGAACAGGTTGTTATAAGAAATCTCCTTTTGTTTTTTCCACTTTACAGGGTTAATCCTGTAAGGAATTACAACATTCTGGTGTTGTTTTTAGCCTAATCTGTATTGCCCTGCTTACAGAAACTGCCTTTCCTTTAACACTTATTACATTCTTGGCACAGGTGGGTTCCTACCGGTTCAGACTGGTTCTATAGAATAGGTAGTAAGTCGCTGGTAATGTCACGGAACTGGTTTTGGTCCATGGATGCTGCCACCTTAAAAAAAAATTTGGGAGGAGGGGGGAATTTTTTTTGAATTTTTTCCAGGTTTTTCTTCTTCTGTGCATGCGCAGAAGCCACGTTTCCAGCCCTGTGCATGCGTCGCCATCTTGTTTTCGGCCTTTTTAAAAAAAATTCTTTGACATTTTTTCTTCTCCGCATGTGCACTCCCATGCGGCATGGGAGGCAGCAAACCGGCGGTGAGGTAAGTTAGAACCCACCCTTGATTCTTGGTAGTATGCCAAATAAGCCACACACACAGAACCAGTTAAAAAATGTGACTCCCACCACTGGATGGTTCCCTAGAATTTCACAAGACTTTTGCTCATTACCTGCCTCCTTCCTGTGATGCTGAACCCTTGCCTGGCTTTTCAGATCATAGAGGGGAAGAAAATCAAGATGTCTTGTGGGAATAGATTTGCTTCTTCCTGCATTCCTGGGGGTTTAGGGGATAAATGAAGACATCATTGCACAAATGATATCAATTATGTACAGTACTTGTGTTTGATTTTGGGGTGCAAGTACATAATGGTGGCATTTGCTCAATGATCTCATTATATTGTATAATGTGTAGTCCCACTGTTGCTACTGGTTCTCCTCTGCTCTGCCTCATGGGGAAGCTGTGTGAGCAGGAGAGCACAGCATGGGGCTGCAGCTTCTCTTCCTCACTGTAATGCTTCCTGCTGGCCAAGCATAAGCCCAGGGAATCGGCGAACTCCACCCGCTTCTTGCACTTGGTGCAGCAGCTGTGGAGCCCCCACCGTCGTCACCCTCATGATTCTCACTCCCGTTGCTGTCGCCATCCAGTAACCTTCTCTGGAAGGACCGCGCCGCTGCCAAGCGTGAAGCATTACAGCATTACAGCAGGCTGTTAGCTCCCTTCCCTGCGGCCTGATATGCTTCCCTGCCTTCCCTTCCTGAAGGCGAAAAACATCCCTATGGGCAAACCGGAAGTCACTTCTGGTTTTTTACCCTCCGGAGGATTCAGGGAAGCCTCCTGAAGCCTCCAGAGGACGAAAAACGCCCCTACGAGCAAAGTGCAAGTCCATTCCCGAACTTCCGGTTTGCTCGTTGGGCTGTTTTTCACCCTCCGGAAGCCTCCCTGTAAACTCCTGAAGCCTCCGGAGGGTGAAAAAATGGCCGAAAATCAGCTGGCTAGCACACAGAAGTGCGCTGGAGATTTCTGAGGGCAACGCTTTGCGTGCCCTCAGAAATGAATCCGGGAGCCACTTCGGGCACGTGTGCCATAGGTTCGCCATCACGGGTATATGCCATCAATTTGGAATCCATGAGATTTGCTGGAGATGCCCCTTATTAATATTACCAGGGGAAAATGGGTTAGGAATTTCCGCAATTCCTTGAAGTACGTACTGTAGGTTACTCTTTCCCAGGCTGGTAAACTACATCAATATTGGCACTTCCAAGATTGCTGCAGATGCCAGGAGATATAACGCCAATACTTCTTGGGTTGCTCTTCCACATTTCAATTTGTTGTAACATTTGGGAGATTTCACTTTTAACAACTTAAAAACATATGGAGTGCTTGGCTTTTTTTTTTTACAATAGCTTGTTTTCCTACACAAATTTTAAAATCCCATGACTAAAATATTAGCGGTTGAGCAATATGAATGGCTTAAATCAAGCAAAACCAGAATAAACTCCAATTTGATCTTAGTTTTAAACTGGTGGCAATAAACAACCCTTTTGCCCTGGATTAAAAACAGCAGAAGCAGCAAATCAGATGGGAGAGGATTCATGGCTCTTTCAGCATCCTTTACCATTGTCCATACTGGCTAGGGTTAGTGAAAAGTATCATTCATCCCTCCACCCCCTCCGTGGTTCATCCTGCCTCCCCTTGTGCTGCAAGAAGAGTTGGCTGCTTTGCCACCTAAAGAAACAGAACAAGTGTGTGTTTAAAGAGAGAAACACTTTAAAACAGAAAAGGATATACAGTGAATGGTGGGGCATACCAGTTATCATAAGACTCCTGAGCGCTCATGAACACATCTGAAAATGAATATCAGATTTTGACTTTAGCCCAGGTAAACTCAAAAGTGCTGATTTTTGCAGTTTGTAGATCTGTCTGGGCAGTGACTCAGAAAAAGTTAATCTTCTGGATATCAAAAGCTTGCTGATTCACGACACCAGGGGTAGCATTTGGTTCATTAGAACTTATTGCTCAGCTCTTATGCTGTTTGCTTCTACCCACTACAAGAACACATAATGTATACCCAGGAGCAGCCATGCAAATACCTAAACGCTACCTAAGGCTACGTATCTTTTTCATCTCTGGCATGTGGAGACACAGCATCCTGAAATATTTAGGTGTTGGCTCCTTGTAGTCATGATGAAGAAATGTCTTCAGGCGAAAAGGAAGGACGCTTGCGTCTAGCATTCCAGAAAGTGAAGGCATATGTTTTCACCAAAATCCATGGATTCAATGGGTTAGATCCCGAGTCCCCCGACTCATTCATACTTAAAGCAAACCCACTGAAATTACTGAAATCTAAGTTAGCCATAAATAACTATGTTGTCTTGATATCTATACCAGCTTTGTCCAAATCTGGTGCCTTCTCCGATCACAACCTTCCTCCAGCTGCAACTCCCAGGGTTTCCTGTCAGTATAGGAATTCTGAGAGTTGTAATGCCGACACATCTAAAAGGCATTTTGTTTAATTATTTTAGGCCTTACTGGCTGCTGCAATCCAGCTCTTGAGCAATGTACAATTCTCCAACATGTAATTGGGATTAAAATAACAAAAAAGATTGCATTTTAAATCAGCATATGCATAATATTTTATTGAATTGGGCGGTGTGACAAAAACATTAATATTGACAATAGCAACCCGTGCCCCCCCCCAATTCAATGACCCTCCCCCAAGATAGTTGTAAAAATCGAACTTCTCTGGCTTGTATGTGGTTTCTTTTATATTATTAAAGCCATGTATTTGACATAGGCAGCCATATAAATCCAGTAATAAATTATAGAGCTGTACATTTTAAACAGAAAGAGTTAAAAGTACCAAAATTCTGAAGGAATAATTAGATGTTAGATTTATTTCTTTTCCTGTTATGGATAAGAGTGTTTAAATCTAGGACAGTTCTACAGCAGCTCTTACTATTTCTATGTTTATTAAGATGACATAAACTGTTTTTTCACTTATATATTAACTATTTAATTAATTGTGGAAAAATAAAACCTTTGTGTTGTTCTGGGAAAATTAACAGTGAATCTCAGCAAAAAAAAAAATAATAACAAATATATTATTATGTTTGGAATTAGAGACTGCAAGAAACTGGTTAAGAAGTTATCTGGCAAAGATCGATATTATGATAGAGGATAACGTGAAACATTTTGGTAGATACTTTTTGATATGTATTCCAAAACAACCATGATATTTTTAAAGTTTTATTAAGTTAAAGTCAAATAGAGTAAAATGTGGGAGAATAATAATAGGGAAGACAAGAAAAATAGATTGAATAATTGCAGGTCGACATTAAAATAAAAGGCTCCTTTGAATTATTTTAAATGGATCGTGTGCTTGCACACTTTCACATGCACAACTTCTTGTGCATCAGGAATTAATTGCTTTGCTGCTTCTTGAGCTCTTTCAGATAAACTTAGTGATTCACTCAAATCCCGCAAAGCCGCATGGCTATTTCTATTGTTTGCTGAGATTTCATGAAATACGTTTTACCAAATTGATTAGATTTACTGTCCGTTTGTGAAGCTTGGCTGCTCAGGACAGCATAATGCAATCACTCTTTTTTTCAAAGGATGAAATTGGAACTCTGATGAGAAACTGAATCTTCTCACAAAGTTGAGTCCGGTTGATCTGGGAAAGCGATATCCTGCATACCCCTTTCTCCTTCCATTCAGAACGGCTAGTAGATCTAAGAATGTATACCCTTCCTAAATGGCATTTTCTTTTTCAACTTTAAAAGGTGTTCCTAGCACGAAATAACAAATGCATCTTGCGGAGGATGAGGGAAGGCCTTGGATAAACACAATTAAAAAGGAGAACATTTGTAGCTGAGGGTTGAAATGACGGATTATTGCTGCTCTCAGAGGTTGTTTTCTTGCAGATGTTTCATTACCCAAAGCAGGTAACATCTAGCCCTGATGAACACGGCTTGATGTTTCCTAGTTTGGGTAATGAAATGTCTGGAAAAAAACAACAACAATCAAGCTCAGAGAGCACCAAAGACCCATCGTAAACACAATTTTGAGGAGAAAAGAATAAATCAACATTCCTATCCATTCTTCATATTTTTAATTTTTGAGCTGCCCGGAGTCACTTCACTCAGATCATTAGCTATATAAAGTCAAATAAATAACAAATACCTAGTAATCTTTAAAAAAAACCTGCTCAAAAGAACCAATCATGTAAAGTTCTAGGCAGTGGTGAAATCCAAATTGTTTTACTACCAGTTCTGTGGGTGTGGCTTGGTGGGCGTAGTGTGGCTTGGTGGGCGTGGCAGGGGAAGGATATTGCAAAATCTCCATTCCCACCCCACTCTGGGGCCAGCCAGAAGTGGTATTTTCCGGTTCTCTGAACTACTCAAAATTTCCGCTAACGGTTCTCCAGAACCTATCAGAACCTGCTGGATTTCACCCCTGCCACCCCTGTATTGTCCCCAAAATGTGGCTTAATTCTTGGCAAATCCGACTGCTGTGCTTTGATCCTTTACCATCAAATTTAGCAGCCCAGCCTTGGGAGATTCCAGAAGCCTGTAAATATGGGGACCCAAAATTATTTGTTTGGATGAAGAGAGAACTGTTTCCCTGTACAAAGAATTGAGGTGGATTTGGTTTATTTCCACTTCGCTCCTCCTTTTAAAAGGGGGTGTGATAGCTCAGTGGTTAAAGACACTGAGCTTGTCAGCTGGGGAGCTGACAGCACGGGTGTGAAACCTGAGCTCCGCGCAATGGGGTGAGCTCCTGTTACCTGCCCAGCTCCTGCCAACACTGCAGTTTGAAAGCATGCAAATGTGAGATTACAGGTTGACCTCGACTATAACATGAACGGTGCATTTAGTGAGCGTTCAACATTGCAACGGCACTGAAAAAAAGTGACATGAGTTGTAAGTCAAGGACTACCTGTAATAGGTACCACTTTAGCGGGAAGGTAACAGGGTTCTGTGCAACTTTGGCGTATAGCCATGCTGGCCATATGACTATGGAAAATGTCTTCGGACAATGCTGGCATCCTCAGCCAAGAAACGGAGATGAGCATCGTGCCCTAAGCAGGACAGAGAAACTTTACCTTTTACCTCCTTTTAGAAAGGTGTGCTTCAAACTAAATACCAAGGTGCCCCTAAATATCGAATGGCCTGTAAGTCAGCTTTTCAGGGATAGTTTCCAACAGTCAAAAGATCAACAGTTGGCAGGCTCCGTTACTCAAGACGAATCCTCTAAAATATTTAACTGGTGCACAAGACATTGGCTCGATAATTGCTTGCAATGAAGAGGAAGGATAGAGTTCAGTTGGACTTCATTAATAATGCTAATCACTAGCAAACTTGAATTGAAAAGCAAGAAAGGAACATGAATTATGCAAGGTGAAATATGTGACTCCAAGCCTTGTCTGTCTGATCAGCCAGAATCTGACTTGGATGGCTCAACCATCAGAGCTCATTATTTTTACACATTAATATTATTTCCCTACTTTTAAATATATCTCTTCCGGTCTGTTCGCCATCTTAAATAAAATACAATGAAATCAAAATAATGTGATCGCCAGGTCAGAAAGGATGAGAAGCAACAGTATCTTCTCAGTGCAAGGTTGTTTTCTTTTTTATTCTTCAAAAATGTATTCGTTTGTCCAAATATAATATAAAATACCAAAATAGAAAATATTGGGAAAATAGGGGAGAGAAAAGGGAAGGGAAATGTGTAGGGCAAAGGCAAAAAAGAAAGAAAAAGCATTGATTCCCAATTCCTTTTGGTGTCGTAGAATAAGGTAATAACATCAAACCTCAACTTTTTAGTTTTATAGAATAATATGAACTAGCCATTTCTATAACAAACCCAATCTCAATCGCAAAACCTAAGATCAAAGTTTCATTTTTTTTCCCCACCTCAAGCACAAAGTCCAGAAGCGGTTTCCAAGTAGGAAAAAAAAGTAATTATGTTCTTTTCTTTAATCAGATCAGTTAATTTGGCCATCTCTGCTAACTCCATCAACTTTTGCAGTCATTCATGCATTGTGGGAATCAAAGTGTCATTCCATTTTTGCGCATAAAGAAATCTTGCTGCCATCAACATATATAACATCAGAGACCCAATTTTTTCCCCAAGACTTTTTCCATCAAATCCAAAGAAAAGTCTCTGGCTGTATCTTTATATCCACTTTAAGAATCGGTGCAAAGTTGTGTCATAAGGCTAGAACGTAATAGTGCCTACATCAAGAATTATTTATGCACAGAGATGGAAAGATGTGTCAATCCTCCAACAGAACAATGGTTGGGAAAAGTGATGGAGCAATGGAGCAATGGCAAAATTTCTCTGATTAAAAAAGAAAATCAGAGAAAATAAGATATTTTTCCCCCACCTCAAGCACAAAGTCCAGAAGTGGTTTCCAAGTAGGAAAAAAAAAGTAATTATGTTCTTTCCTTTAATCAGATCAGTCAATTTGGCCATCTCTGCTAACTCCATCAATATTTATTTTTAAAGAAAAAAGTCTCACCGATGCTTTCAGATTTAATTTCTCACCTTGTAGAAGAAGGTGGTGGTTTGGGCTTCAGGTTTTTTTCGAGTTCCTCGGTCAAACTGATCCCAGTCACTTTGGCTGGAAAAATTGCTTGACGGGAGAGAAAACGTTTGGAGAACATATTTTCTGTAAACAAAGCAGAGGTTATCTGAGAACTTTAGGACACAACTGCAAGTTGTCAATGGAAGAGCTCTCAAGCTAACCTTGGATAACTGTCAACCTTTCCAGCAATGGTGGGTTGGTTCCGGTTCGGACCAGTTCTCCCGAACCGGTAGCGGAAGTTAGCCCCCACTCGCCGAACCAACAGTGACAGCCAGTGATGGCCACCACCCCGAACCGGTCCTCCAGCTAGAAATCAGTCCTCCAGCTCAAAGCTGCCTTGAAAAGAACCCTCTGCGCATGCGCAAAGCATCCTGCACATACGCAGAGGGCTTTTACTCAGAACTGCACAAGACACGCACTTCCGACACGACCCGAACCGGTAGGGAAGATAAGAGGAACCCACCCCTGCCTTCTAGCTCTAAGAGACACAGGGATGGAACAAAGATGAGAATTTGGACTCCAAAGATAATGAAACAACCAAGCTCATAGCACCAAGAGCATCACTGAATTACATACATTCTCTTTATTCTCTTAAGTAGAACAGCATGTTTGGTAACTGAAATACTTCAGATATTTTATTTTTCCTTAAATCTTCCACTAAAAAGGAGAGCACACCAGAAAAGGGATGGGGAGATCACTTATTCCTCGCCCCGTGTCACAGCCATGATTTAGGTTAGAAACTGTAGAGAATATTCATAGCTTGGGTTGTAGATTTAGGCCAGGGGCCTGCAACCTTAAACACTCAAAGAGCCATTTAGACCCATTTCTTACAGAAAACACCAGGAGCCACAAAACCTGGGTCGGCATGGACAACTGGACGTCACTCACTTCCACCAGTCACATGATCCCCCTAGCCATGACTACCCAGCTGGTCATTAGGGCAGAGAACCAGTTAAGTGTTTTGTGGTTCCCGGTTAAAAAACACTGGGAACCACAAAACCCTTTTGACATCTCTCTCTCTCGCTCTCCCCCCTCCCTCTCTCTATCTGTCTCTTCCCCACCTCTCAAGACAGGACAGGAGTGACAGGGAGGGCAGGATGAGGGATGGGGCCATCCAGTGGTGGGCTCACCCAACGGAGCCACAGCAGAGGGCTCAAAGAGCCGCATGCGGCTCCGGAGCCACAGGTTGCTGACACCTGATTTAGGCAAAGATTTGTCATCTGAGCTTGTTGCTTGGCTCCCGGATGTTTCATTACCAAACTAGCTAACATCTTCAGGGGGGCGTAGTTGGGTAAAGTGTCTTGTTTGTTTATATAGTTCCTGGGTGGTCGGTTGGTCTTGTGACATGTTGAATCACAAGACTGATTGAATCACAAGGCTGGTTGATTCACAAGGCTGGTTCTGGTCTTGTGACTTCTGATTGGTTGCTGTGAGGCGTGGAATTCCGCGGGTGAAAGGGAGGTCGGTTCTGTCATGGATTGGTGGTTCAGATGGTCTGCTGCTTCCTCATTGGTTCATATGCTGCTTCTAAGTTAATGTGTTTATTTAGTTAGTGTTGTGGCCTGTCGGCCGCCAGCCCCTCCAGCAGCCGAATCAGAGGAGGGGTGGGAGTCAAGGTCAGCATCAAGGCAATCTGAGGGGGAATAGGGAATGGAGCTGGCAGAGAGAGAGAGAGAGAAAGAGGTGAAGCCTGGGCTGTCCGTCAGCCCTCAGATGGAGAGTCAACTGCCCCCAGGTCTGAAGATGGCTGATGAGGAAGAGGAGGAACAGCTGGGTCCAGTGCCTGACACGCGGATACGCAAAAGGCAGAGAAGAGGAGAGCAGTGGAAATCTATGGGCTGGTCCTTGGGAAAGAAAAGCCAACACAGCAAGCAAAGACCCACCCTACCTCTGGGGATAAAAGGCAGAGGGCGGAAATGAATAGATGTGGCAGACAACTATTCATCTCCCTGCCAGACGGACTTGTTAGCCTGCGTTGTGAGAGAAACTTTTTGCCGGGTCTGCTAGTGCTCCTAATAAAAGAATCTTTGAGTTCACTTCAGAGGGTTTGTCGTGTTTGGAGAGCTGGATCAGAACATTTAGGTTGACGATTTAGGTTTTCCAGAGATTTCACAACAACTGACTTGATTTTCTCTACAGCCCACTTCCAAGCAGATCTCAGAAAAAGAGCATCTACAATAACAATAACACAGCTCAGAAAAATGTACGTTCTCATCCAACCTTTTTTAGAGCTCTCTTTGTCCAGCTGCTCCTGCTCTTTGCTCGACTTTTCACCTTCTTCAGCAATGGTTTCCATTTCTTTCATCTCAAGCCTACCAGGGGGAAAAAAACAACGATGAGTCAATCAAACTGAAAAGGTTCAGGGGCTGCTTTGTCTCAAAAACGTCATCTCTACAAGATGCACCAGACGAGCAAACGAATAGTTGTGTAGGCTAATTTTTCTTTTTTTACGACCTTTAATCAGGGGTGGGGCTGCTGGGGATTCGGGAGAACCTCTAGCTAAGATTCGGTGCAGTTCAGAGAATCCCCAAATCCCACTCCTGGCTGGCCACGCCCCACTCCACCTCGCCCCTCCCAGGAGTCCCCACGCAGCCCGTTTTGGATGCAGGTAAGTGCAGGGCGCGCACGGAGGGTCAGAGAGGGTGAAAAACGGGCCTACTGGAAGTTCAGGAAGAACTCCAGAGGGCCTCCAGAGCCTGGGGAGGCCGTTTTCGCCCTCCCGGAGGCTCAAGGAAAGCCTCCGGATCCCAGGGAGGGCAAAAACACCCCCTCCTGCTGTAGCGCAGGAGGCCAACTAGGCCACGCCCACCATGGCCATACCCACCCAGCAACTGGGCAGAGAACCGCTTGCTAAAAATTTTGGAAGCCCACCCCTGCCTTTAATCCCTTTATTCAGGAGTCCGGGTGACCGAACGGAGCTTGAGCATTTACTGGCCAGAGGCCCCCCCTGATGCCTTCTTGAAACTGATGAAAGGACTGAGTTATAGACTGGAGATAGATGATGCTGTATCCCTCCCTCTCTGTTGAGAGAGGGCTCCGCAATTTTAATATAAATGGCTTCTTTTAACCCTCTTTCAAACCAGCGGTCCTCTCTGTCCAGAATGTGGACTTTGCTGTCTTTAAAAGAGTGGCTTTTCAGCAAGAATTACCTTTGCCCAAAACTGGAAGGCAGAAAGTATCCCAAACGATTCGATGATAATAAAGAAAATATTA
>JANHFT010001819.1:102959-114178 GCA_032467955.1 Pseudoxenodon macrops | reverse complement strand
GCAACAGATTGAACAGATTGAACAGTTTTAACAGATTTGCAGAGTTGGAAGAAGGGACCTTGGGAGGCCATCTAGTCTAATTCCCTGCCTAAGCAGAATTGCAAAAGCACACAGCATTCCATTATTTATATTTTTAGATATAAGCAGCTACATTTAAAACTTTCTAAATTTTAAATGGCTATGTCTAAAAAATAATCCTAAAAAAACAAACGTCCCAATTTACTATTTTTTAAAGCAAAGAAACACCACCACCCCCATTACTTACCCGATGGAAGGAGCCAAGCAGGCAGAATCAGTTGCTCACCAAGGAGATGGATTGCAGGCTGCAATGCATCTCTTTGATGAGCAACTGATTCTGCCTGGGTTTCTCCCTTTAGCTTTAAAATAGTGGAAAGAAGCCATGCGGTTCTACCAGCTGCGTTTCTCTACTCAGGATTCAATCCTAAAAGCAAGGTAAGCAAGCTGGGGGGGAGGGGCAGACGCAGAAGAAGAAGAAAACCTGAAAAATTTAAAAAAAAATTCCCCCAAGACATTCCACAAAAAAGATGGTGGCCTTCACAGACCAGAACCGGTTCTATGATGTCACCAGCTGCTTACAACCTACTCTATAGAACCGGTCCGAACTGGTAGGATTTCACCCCTGGTTTAGTTGCTTCCGATTACCCATCCTTAACGAAGTAGCTAAGCGCCAGTCTAAGCAAAACATAGATTCAAAAGCTCAAAAATACAAGCCATCATTCTTAATTATCTAAATGAAGCACACACATCTAATAAAATCTTATTTTTGTAAAACAAATAAGATGGTGCTTTAATAAATGCCTATATAAATTAGTTTTGTCTGGGAGATATTCATTAGCAGAACAGAGAGACGCCTGTAGCAGTTACGGTCTATAAACCTGGTGGATGTTCCAGCACAAACACACACACACACAAAAAACAGCCTATTATCCAGTAATTTTTGGTCTACCAGCTGCAGTTCTTTCAGAAACTACTTCCAGCAAGATTTAAATGTAGTTAAAAGCCAAAAAAGTATTCCTAGGTACTGCGATAAAGATATTTATGTAGGTTGCTGATATCCTATGACAATCTGAAATGCTTTATAACAGATTTGTAGTTAATTAGAGACACGAATGGAGAAAGAATATTAAGCATAAAAATCAAGAAAACTGACATAAACGAGAATATTTAGATATCGTACAAATCTATGCAATTACAGCACTATAAATATTCCCTTTTTTTTAAGCTCTTGAAATCTGAAATCAACGTTCAGATTAAATTACATAATTTAATACAGGCCGTCCTTGAGTTACGACCTCAGCTGAGCTCAAAATGTATGTTGCTAAGTGAAACATTTGTTAATTGAGGCTTGCCCCATTTTACAAGCTTTCTTGTCATGGTTGTTAAGTGAATAATTGCAGCTGTACATTAGTAACCTGGTTGTTAAATGAATCTGGCTTCATCATTGACATGGCTTGTCAGAAGGCTGCAAAAGAGGATCACATGACCCCGGGATGCTGCAGCCATCATAAATATGACTCATAATTAGCATATTTGACAAGCATCTGAATGTGACCATGGGGCTGCTACAACAATCATAAGTATGAAAAAGGGTCATAAGTCACTTTTTTTCTATGCCATTGTAACTTTGGTCACTAAATGAACAGTTGTAAGTCAAGGACTACATGTAACATCAATGTAGGCTTAATTTATGTTGAATAAATAAATGGATGTTATGGTTTGCAGGTGTAGTGCAAAGCCCAGTATTTGAAAAATATGGAATTGGAGGAGAGAAAAAAATGCAAAACCAGAATTTTCTATACACTCTAAATCTACTTATCTGATTTCCTTCTGTTTCCATTCAATCAATTGCAGTTTTCCTGCAACAGATCTCCCAGTGTTGTAGATACTTCTGTTTACATACAAAAAGAAATAAAACTTCATATACAGTTTGCCTAACCATAAAAAACCCTTGCCATTAATCCTAAAATAGGGTGCATGGACTTTCTATCGCAAATGTCTTTCTTTCTTAATGTATTCATTTTGTTTCCTGCTTTTCACTATAACTACAATAACACAAAAATGGAGTACAAGGTAGGATTAGAAAGCATTAAAATATGATAAGTATAGCTCTTGGTTACCAAAGGATTTCCCGCACCATCTTAAAACATATTACAATGTGTTAACAATTTTTTTTAGCATATTAAAATCAGGGCAGTAATGACAGCAACAAGAGATAAAGCAATATGGTCAACAATTAAATCTCAAGATAAATAAGTTTTCATCTGACGTTAACATTATACAGGTTTTGCGCCAGCCAAAACTGGAACAGGAAGTAATTCCGCAGTTGGGAACTCTTTACCAAGATATTGTTCTTTCTCAGTATTTGTCCTTTATCTGTATTGTCCTTACAACCCCAGCAGTGGTGAAATCCAAATTTTTCTACTACGGGTTCTGTGGGTGTGGCTTGGTGGGCGTGGCTTGGTGGCCATGACAGGGGAAAGAGACTGCAAAATCCCTATCCCCTCCCCACTCCTGCGGGAAGGATATTGCAAAATCTCCATTCCTACCCAACTCTGGGGCCAGCCAGAAGTGGTATTTGCCGGTTCTCCAAACTACTCAAAATTTCCGCTATCGGTTCTCCAGAACCTGTCAGAACCTGCTGGATTTCACCCCTGGTTCTAGAGTAAATATTATACTCAATCTATTTCTAATTTAGATTATTTAATTTTAATTTCCTTAAACATTAGTCCACTAGTGCTTCTTTTAGCGAAGAGGAAATATCTTGTTTTGAAACTATAGTCAATATTATCGGGCTGGAAATACTCACAATTGTTCATATTTTTTATTTTAAGATTCATAATGTAAACCTAAAAAGGTGTAATGGTGGAAAACTTAAGTTGACCGAAGGTTTTCTAAATTATTTCTAAATTTACATCTATACATATAGGTAAACAAGAATAATTCTCTGCAAACACATTATTTCTTTGGTGATATATATCCAGTACTTGAAAGCCAGTTTGGTATAGCAGTTAACGCATCTGGCTAAAAATTGGGATATTCCTGCCATAGGCACAAAGTCAGCTGGATGATTTTGGGCCAATCACTTTCCATCAGCCCCAGAAAGGAGGCAACAGCAAGCCACTTCTGAAACCCCCTGCCAAGAAAACTGCAGGATCTTGTCTAGGCAGTCTTTGAGAATAAGACACAAGTGAAGAAAAAAAAAATCCTGTTTCTAGGAACCGGCCTAGGTTTTGGAAGCATGTTGTTAACCTCAACAAGGTTCAATTAAATCCCTCTAGCTCTCAAACCATTTTGGTAAGTGCTTTGCTTAAGAAAGCTAAAAATTCAACATTAAAACAGCCTTTAATGTTGAAGAAAAAATGTGAAGAGATCCAGAGTCTTCCACACATAATTACCATTCAATCCATTTCTAAAGGGCCTTTCAAGCTGAATAAAACCAGTTTCTAAAATAGAATCCATTATATTGGAAGCTTTGTTGCACTGAGAGGGTTACATAGGCAGTTTTGGAGTACTTAAATTCAAGTATTGGATGGGTGAGTCGGGTATTGTCACTACCTGACTGTTCTTAGGTTTCCTGTGCTAAAACCCAGCTATGTTTAATTGTGAAAATGTGAAAAAGATCCAAGCTCTCTTTTCATGTAGCAGCAACGCCTGTGCTGATAGAGCTCCCTGCAGTCTGGTAACTAAGGGCAATTATGCAGAGGTTTGCTTGCCTGGGGAAACTGTGCCCTGCAGATAGTTCAGGACATCATTCACCAGTCTCCAACTTAGCATGTGCTGGGTGTTTGCTTTCTGCCTTGATGGAACACCTATGCTAGCATGAGAAGAAGCAAAACTGAGCCGCGTTCTCTGTCATTTTCAATAAAGCTAAAGTTAAAAGAACAACTTATAACTTGATGTAATCAATCAATCACTATAGGTGAGGGACTATACACTGGTAGAGCAGAGGTCCACAACCCCTACGCGGTGGCCCAGTACCGGGCCTTGAGCCATTCAAAACCAGGTCATGGAAGTGGCATGCACAGCCCCACTTGTGCAACCAGCTGCTTGGAAGTAGGCCGCAGAAGTGGCAAATGAGCGTGCATTTTCAATTGTGTGAGCAGTGTGTGTGTGCCTGCTTGGAAGTAGGCCGCAGAAGTGGCAAATGAGCGTGCATTTTCAATTGTGTGAGCAGTGTGTGTGTGCCTGCCACTTGTGCAGAATCATCCCCTCACCACCGCTGATCTGCAAAGCAGGAAAAGTTGGGAGAAGTACACTACGTCCTAACTATGGCTATGCTCAGTATGACAGCCTATGCTTTAATACAGAGTCAAAGTCTACTGTCAGTGAGGGGGAATTTGTTGCCCTTCCGATATATTTTTTTTGTCTCAACTTCCATTAGCTTTGACAACCGGTGACATTGAATTGCAATCCAGCAATATTTGAAAGGACGTAATTTATTTTTTTTTTGCCTGCTGTACATCGATTTATTGCAGCTCTCCAAACTTTCAGGCAGAGGGCTATCAAAATCCTACTTATAGTTTACATTTATAACCAAAGCGCCCACATCTCTCTGTAGCATACATGTTAAATGGAGCCTCTCCTCTACAAGGGGGTGCTGTATCTTGTAATTCTGAGGAGTTTGGATTCCATTTCACCTTCAAGGCTTTCTAAAAGATTCTTAGAAAGGATGTGTCTATTTTTTGTTTGGGAATGTTTTAGGGGTGGGAATAGCAGGGAGAGAGTTCTCCTATCTTTAAAAACAACTTTCTTGCAAATTGTGCAGCTGACAATCATATTGTCCCCCAAATGTCCGCTGCATATATTTTTTTGCCTGGGAGGAGGCACAAAAGGTCCTGCCAGTGGGTCTCCTGGTAAACATTTGCCCATCTGTGCTAAAAATCAGAATGGTTGGGTCAAACATTACAGGGTAAAGAGTGCCTTTAAAAAAAAACCCACCACATCTCCCTGTTCTGAATTCCAGCTGGAAATGGAAAGGATTTATCACACCTTGCAGGCAAACTCTGAATTCAGCTGAAAGGAAAACAGAACATAGCCCAGGCTATTTACTTGTACAAATGAGACAGTGCAAAGACAAGCTGACCCCGGCCAACCCTCTCCTTCCTGCCATCAGATAAGTGATCCTACATCTTGATAACCCTTAACAGTGCTGGCTGTCAGCCTTCTCCTTAATCAATCTTTTGTGTTTTGCCTTAGTAACTCTCAGCAAGCAAGTAACTTCTTGTAAAGATTCACAGGCATAGACTTTCTCCCCCCCCCTTAGTGGTATTGGGAGGGGGACGACGACATTATTTCTGCTCATGAAGCAGTCATGGAGAAAGAAGAGCAATGGAATGGTCTAAGTCACTGAATCCTGAAAGAATCTATTGACCAATCAGGGACTGCAGTGGCCAATCCCCCCCCCCATCCGCTGTGAAGGAATGATTGTCTTCACACATGGTGGGGATTTGTTGGGTTTCTCTAGGGTTGATAGCTAAGTTGTATTTGAATGGGACAGAACTGTCAGCTACAGTGGGGAATAAAAAAGGGAAAAAAACAATTTGGAAAAAGAAGTTGCAAAATGTTTCTGCACTGCGGTCAAGAAACCTGCATATAATAATCAAGACCTAACTTGACTTCAAGGAAATGTTTTTACATCTCCAATGAGGTTTGCTACTTTGACGAGTGGGTAGGCGGAATCTGCCCTCAGCTCATGCTGTTATGCTTTGTTTTCTGCTGGTAGGTTGCTTCGGATTTCTTTCAGAAGGGCAGCTTCTTTTATTAAGAATTATTTGGTCTGAAATGGCCCAGGGTCTCCCGCTTGAGCAAGGGGTTGGACTAGAAAACCTCCAAGGCCCCTTCCCAACTCGGTTGTTTTGTTTATTAAGGTTTTTTCCCCCATGCAATAAAGGACAAAATGAAAAATAGCAAAGAAAGAAAAAGAGAAAAAAAACCACACACACAAAATTGCAAGAAATGAAAGAGAAAAGAACTAAAGCTAAGAAATACGATAATAAGATTTCCAATCTTCTTTTCAAGAGATTATTACAATTTTATAATCCCTCCTCCCTGCTAGATATTATCTAAACACCTTCAACCCCTTATCTAATCCAAGTTTGTCTTCATCTTCAAATCCATAAGTTATTGTTTTATTTCTACCTTTCAGCAAAAAGTCCATATAAGGTTTCCATTCCTTCAAAAACATGTCTCCCCACCCCCTAACCAAACAGGTCAGTTTTGCCATTTCTGTAAAATCTAACATCTTCACAATCCCACCCTCCACCAAGGATGGGTGATTTCATTCTTCTTCCATCATTGTGCATATCATAATCTTGCTGGAGTTACTACGTATAAGAAAGGGAACAGCTTCTTCTCCAGGGAAGAAGGCGGTTGCTGCTCCTGTGGCTTCAGGCTCCTCTCTAATAAAGGGGCGATGATGTGAAATTCAGGGGCGCGCACTGAAGGAAGGTTACATTGAGGAATCGCCCTCAGGTTATTTTCTTTTCTCATTTTGGAGCAGGGAGGAGATCCACAGAGTACATTCAGGCAGCCGTTGTGTAACTTGCCAGGCAATTAATGGAGAGTGTTTTTAAGTTATAAAATCAAATTTCAGGGAAAAGCGATTGAGAAGGGCTTGTTGCCCTGTCAGCTCTCATCCTTTATGCTGTGTGAATGCGTGAGAGAAGGATCCACCTGGTTGTTTGGGCTTCTTAGAAACCAGTCTGGAAGGAACCCAGAGAAGGAGGTCTGCAACCATTCCTAGAGCAAGAGAGATTAGCTGTAGTCAGTGTGCTTCTCCCAGCCCCCCAAGGCAACTTCCAGGCCTAGCCTTTCTCTCTGAAAGGAGAGCCTGAGTCAGCAGCATTGTGGAAGTTGAATGCCGCCTATTCAGCGTATGCTCAAGCTCTTCTGTTGGACTACACACACACACACTTTCATCAATATCTGGCTCATGGCAGTTCAAAATTTAGCTTTTCCTCATGCAGCCAAGCCTGAATATAGTCTCAGTTCCCCGACACAGACCACAGGATGGTTTAAAAGTAAAACTGATCTAATCACGAAGATGTGACACCAATCTCTTTCAGCAAACACATAATTCTTCTCTGTTTTCTCTTTTTTTCAGCTGGAGAAGAAAACCTTGCCCGCCCAGGCCATCTCTTTTCCTTAAAGGCCTCCAAACATGTGGAAAAGCTGTCTTGATTTGTTTCATTATAGACTGCCTGGAGGAACGGCCTGGAAAAACTTTCCATGTTCTTTTGCCTCAGAGAAGACATGGATAGTTTTTATTGCAGCTTTCAGAAAAGGACTGAGACTGGAATATGACGGGCCTATTTTTAAGCATAGTTTCTGAATATTCTTCAAACTATGTAATTCTTTATGCTAGTTTGGGTTTTACTATGTTTTTTTTTAAGGGAAGCCTATTTTTTTATACAGCCTTTGTCCTCAAGGACAGAAGGGTGGTTTTAGGTTCAAGGAGACTAGGTTCAAATCCAGCCTTGGCCGGAGAGGTTGATCTGAAACCAGTCACCATTCTGACCCTGATCAATCTCAGAGGGATTTTGTTGGGGTGGAGTGGGGGGAAATCAGAGGAGGGAATGCTACGTATTCTGCCTTAAACTCACACAGGAAAAGCAGGATGCAATTCTGACAACCGAACAACAATAAAATACGTCAATGCTGTTCTGTTGCACGTGATATGTCTAACTCAAATGTCTCTATGCCATTGGAAGCTCCTGGTCAGAAAGTGGATAGTAGCACTGCATTCTGCCAACCTGAAGCAAGGAACTGAAAAAGTTATTAAGAGCACAAAGAAATATCTCCCAAGTCCAAGAAAAATCAGAAGGACTCGACTCCAGGCATGTGATGACAGGGCCCTGCCCTCTTTGTATCATCACACTCTCCTTTTCCCAAAAATGTTATATGGGCTCCTCCCCAGCCATCAACGCCTTCCTTTGCATGCCTACCCCTGCAGTACTCTGGCAGTGCCTCTGCCTGTCAGATTGCAGATGCCAGATCAGCTGTATGACTAAATCTGGAACGTTTCATAAAGGAATCAGATGAATCACTGAATCATTAAGTAGGGCTGGGCTTTAACGGTAGCTTACAAAACTTCTTTGGCAGCTACCAATATTATTCAAAACAAAACTTCCAAAATGGTTAATGGATGGGAAGGATACTGGAATCGCAGGCAGGCTCTAAGATACAATAGGCTTCTTTTAAGAGAGATTTAAGTCAGCCTTGATGATATAGTGCAATTATGTGTACATTTCATTTGGGTTGCTTTGCAAAATATCTGGAAGAAATACAGAATAAAGGAAAGAAGTTTATGTTTTTATCATTTTTATTACTATGAAGCCACTTAGAGCCATGCATTTGAGGTGGGCAGCCATATAAATCTATCAAACAACATAATGTAACAGGGACAATCTCACAAAATGGTACGATGGCTGTTTAACCCTCCTGTTCCATTCCTAGTTTGAAAGTCTCTTCCTAAAAAGCGTGATGGGCAGCTTGCAGCCACCGTATTCCAAGACGCAGCCATTGATTTCATAATTTTTTCATTCTAAGGGTGCTTATTATTTTCAGTGCTGGCGCAAGACATATTCGGGGTTTAAGGATGTCTTTCACCAGCAGCTTGAAATACACAGCTGCGGCTTTATCTATTTACCAATATGGAACATGCTGTACTTTAGGCCAAATCAATGTGCCAATTTTGTGTTTTGTCCTTGTAGCGAATGTAAACTTGGCAAGGAAAGAGGCCCTTCAAATCTCTCTAGAAGGCAGATTTAAGAGCCTCTAACTTCCTGTCTACCTTTCCCCAGCTTCAAAAAAAAAAAAGGCTCAGCCCTATCATTAAGATAAAGAAATGTAACATTGATGAAGAGGGCATAGCTGGCACTGCTGTGGCTCAATATGTGAGCCCAGCAGGCCCACTTCTTGCAATGCATTTGGCAGGGGGCCCACATGCCTTTCATAAAAAGGCGGCTGAAAATTCAGCAAGAGCAGCGCACATGTTGGCAGCAGAGCCCGGCAACTTTCCTCTGGCTAAGAAACCAGCTTGGCAGTGAGTTCTTCAGAATTCTCCTTTAAAAAAAAAATGCAAACACACACACACACCATTTCTTTCCAAAGACAGCTCCCGGTAATTAACATGTAATAACCACGTAATTGAAACACACATTTTTAAACAGTAGAATATGTAGGGGGGGAAAAGCAGCATCCACAGGTAAGTCAGGCATTTGCAGGAAAACCTGGGTTCCAGAAGAACTCGATGGGATTCCATGACTCCAATGTCACGTTATTTATTTTTTCCTTTTCTTTCACAATTAACGGAATTCAAAATAAAAATAAAAAGAATACACAGAACTACAAAAGAAGCCAGTTTTCAATCAGTAGAGCTTTCCCTTTTGATCATGAATTCTGGGAAATGTTTTTTCTTCAGCTTGAAAATTTGACTGCTGGTTCATCAGTTGGATGAGTTTGTCAAAATATCATGTGGAACGGAACTATTTTAAAAATAAATAACCATTCTGTTTGAACTCGGTAGGTCTCTTTTTGGTTGGAGTTACATCTGAGTGATGTAAATACAGAAAAAGTCATGTTACATGCAGTGGTGGGTTCCTCCCCATTTTACTATCGGTTCTGTCATCGCACACTTTGTGCGCACGCTTTGTGCTTTGCGCATGTGTGCGCCAAACAAGCACTGCACCTACGTGGCGCACTTTACAAATTGGAAGTAGAAACTTCCCCATGTCTACTGGGGAGAGCACAGCTGATTCCCATGGCAATCCGCTCTGCCACGCTAATCAGCTGAGAAGATAAATAGTAGAAAGAAGCCCGGGCGGGTGGACCAATCTCAATGTCGGGAGGAACCGGTTCCCTATTAGGTGATCATTGCCACTAACGGTTCTCCCGAAATGCTGCAAACCGGGAGCAACCCACCACTGGTTACATGTTACCGACATTTTGGTTTGGAGAATACAGGAACTCAAGACAACATACATAGGTTGACAACTATCCTGCGAGGTAGGTTGAGCTAAGAGAAATGGACTGGTCTCAAGTCATCCAATGATCTTCCGTGGTTGATGGGAGACTTTCTTCAAACCTAGTTTGACTTCATAGTCATTAGATCACACTGGCTTATATTTGTCACCTATCTGGAAATGAGGCCCTAGTGAATCAAGCTATTATTCTGAAGAAATTAAACAGGAGCACATTGTGTTTGCCTTAAAATATTTTAATAGATATTTATTTTCCCTCTTACCAAAGTTGCAAAAAGCAACTTTGAAGTGAATGAATATAACTCAGGGCCTTTAGCGTCTCCCCAACCTCCCCCCCCCCCGCTCTCAAACTCCTTTTCCTCCCATCCAGGAAAACCTGGAAATAACAATTGCACTTCTACAGTAGCATTCAGCATAGCATCTGATAGGGAAGAAGATGACGGGCCAGATACATAAATAACTGTAATAAGTGAAGCATCATACAATATTTTCTACTAAAATTCATGAGACTATGTACTAAAATTCATTTATTAAATCACAGTATTTCATATTATTTGAAATCTGCATCTGAGGAGATTGTGCTACTCCGTTCTTTTATTTAAATCTAATTGTTTGTTGTCTGTCAAAAAGCAGAATCATAAGACTACAAACCCAGAGTAGGTACACAACAATGCCTTGATAGATTAAATGCTTCCAAATAGTGGAATCCTCCCATCTCTGTCACATTTTAATGGGGGTGGATGGAGAAAAAAGTGTTGCCCATTAGTAATCCCATGTTTTCATCCTACTTCATTCGTCTGTTTTACTAGTTTAATGCAAAATAAAACCCATTAATAACAGAAAGATGAAATGCAGGTAGTTAGATAGTCCTCGACTTATGACCTCAACTGAGCCCAAGATTTCTGTTGCTGAGTGAGACATTTGTTAAGCAAGTTTTCCCCATTTTACAATCTTTTTTTGCTAAGTGAATCACGGCAGTTCTTAAGTTAGTAAAACGGTTGTTAATTGATTCTGGCTTCCCCACAGATTTACTTGGCAGAAGGTCACAAAAGGGGATCACATGACCCCGGGACACTGCAACCGTCATAAGTATGAGTCAGTTGTGAAGCAGTGGAATTTTGATCACATGACCATGGGGATGCTGCAATTGTAAATGTGAAAAATGGTTCTCATTTTTTCCAATGACGTTGTAACTTTGAACCGTCACTAAATGAACCG